>WUAR02029792.1:0-10151 GCA_015164055.2 Chrysaora achlyos
ACAAACGATTCGTTTGCATATCATACTTGTGGCAGGAGAAACACATTTATTTTTTAAAGAGATTCAAGGCATAAAAAAGGCTAACAATAGGATCTCAGAGAACGGAGGATGCATAGAAAATAGCATGAATGTTAATAATGTTTGTAAATCAAAGCATGTTAGATGTTTATGTTTATATGGCAGGGTTTAAGGGACAAGAAAGAGCCAAGAGAACTTACCACTCATGTGCTAGCATTTTGTTACAGTTTTGGATTACTGCGATCATTGGTTGTTGCCTTTTTCAGATTTCCTTTGCTAAAGCCAGAAATAGAGTTTAGCAGCTGCCCCCGACCTTTGTTCGACGTGGGAGCTGGACGCTGTTCTTGAGCTGGCTGCACAGGAGCTGGAGGTGGAGCTGGTGGGGGTATGGGTGGGGATTTTGGAGGGGGTGGTGCCGCAGAAACTGCTGTTGCCGAATTAGATCCTTTTGGAAGTAAGCAGAAAATATAAAATTATCTCAGAATCAATAAATCTCCAAATAAAACAAATCAGTTTTTCTTATAATCACTAAAAATACCATAAATAGATATTAAAAATTTTTAACTAAAATAATTCTTTAATAATTCTTCGAAGTGGCTAAAGACAAAAAATTAATAAGTGGCTAAAAACAAAAAATTAATAACTGTGCACACGTTTAAAAATTATCAGCAATAGCACGTAAAAGATCAATTCTTTGACTATTTTGGAATCCAATATATAATTGATATCGGAAAGTTACCTATGCCTTGCGTTGCTGCAGGCTTTCCCGGTGCGTCGACTGAAAGCTGCTTCTGTAAAAACAATAACAAAATGTATAAACAATATAATTTGCTTTAAAATCTTAATTTGAATTAAAATAGGAAACTTGAAAACTTAATTTGGAAACTTAAAAATGTTATAGAATAACAAAATCTTGCACAGTTTTTTACTAAATTAATATAGGTAAATTTAATTTTCATGTTACATGATTAAATTCAAATATGGGTAACGGTTTATCATATGTGGATACCGAAATCTTCATGATTCCTTTCTACTTTCCAACTACGTTTCTCATACTTTGCTTCGCAAGCAATACACGTTGTTAAGGCTTTAAAGGACGGGTTCCATTTATTGTGCTTTAAATGATTATATTGAAGAAATGCCGGCAAAATTGTTTGCTATCACTCTAGGTTCACTAAATACGTAGTAGCCCTTTCTATAAATTCTCGAATTTCGACTTATAAACATACTCAAATGTTGGAAATACTTTTGAACGTCATCAACTTCTTTTCGTTCCCACTATAGAGCAGTAGTTCAAAAGCTGTGCACTGATTCACTCATTTCAGAGATAAAGCGATATGAGGTAGATTATAAAAAAATTTAATTATTCTACTTTGAAACCAACCTTTTTAGCCGATTTCTTTCGCTTTTTTTTTTCCTCTTCTGACATTACCTCTGACTTTGCTTTTGAAAGCCTTTGAAATTGTCTTAACTAAAAAAAAAATAACATAGGTATTAACGCAGCAACTTTGATGTAAATAAAGCTTGAAGATTAGTCGATCAGTACCACTATCAGTAAGGGACTATCAATAATATGATGGTGAACATGAATACGATTAAAAAAAATAACATAGGTATTGACGAAGCAACTTTGATGTAAATAAAGCTTGAAGATTAGTTGATCAGTACCACTATCAGTAAGGGACTATCAATAATATGATGGTGAACATGAATACGATTAAAAAAAATAACATAGGTATTGACGCAGCAACTTTGATGTAAATAAAGCTTGAAGATTAGTTGATCAGTACCACTATCAGTAAAGGACTATCAATAATATGATGGTGAACATGAATTTGATTAAAAAAGAGATTATGACACAAATAAAAGTTAAATTACTAAAATGAAGTGCTTAAAATCTTACTCGTTTTTGTTCCTCTTTGATTCGTTCTTCAATTGAGGTTTTTGCGCTGCCAAGAGCATCTTTTAGTTTACTAACCTATAAACAGGAAAAAACAAAAATACGGAATTGAAGAACAAATATGCAAAGAAAGGCATAAACAATAGGGTTTAATCAACACAGGAATAGAAACGCATATTTCTCATATATTTTATGTTAGCTAAAATCGGCCGAAGATGGATAAATTTGTGTCATCAGAACAATGCAAGTTTGGTGCTTGACTGGAGTTATAGAAAGACTAAGTCCAAATAATACATCAGAACTGCTTCCAAGAAATGAAAATCGTTTTCCAAATGCGATTTCATGACTACAACAAAAAAGATTGAAAGTTTCTAAACAGATCTCACCTTCAGAGTTGGTTTCTCTTGGAAAGTTATTTGAACATCAGAAAATAATCTATAAGAAAATATTCAACTATGACTGAGCCTTAAAATATGGGATGGAGATATCACCAATATGAACAAACATCTTTGATATGAAGTGGTATGAGAGAGACGTTCATGGATACAGTGCTGCCCAGGCTGCCGGCAATAGAATGCATTAGCTGGACAATTTGGGGCGTTGTGAGGTTTGATTAGACAGCATTGGAGACTTCCAGCCGACAATTAAAATTCAAGCAATCAAATTAGGAAAAACATTCTAACTTAACGTTATTTTGATGACTAAAATTTTAAAAGAGTTCCATTATTTGAATGATCACAATTATCATCAAACTCAATAAATCAAATGTAAATGGCTAGCTCGAACTAGGATAAAAGATTGCAGAAATCCATCAACTGAGCTAACAAAATTGTGTCAAATCAGGAAGCTTAATTTCAAAACATTTCAAAATAATGTGCACTGATTCGACGATCTAAAGCATATACCCGAGGCCGTGAGCAAAAACAACGGAGGACATTTGCCTCCGTATGGCAAGATTGTTGCATCAAAGTGTCTTAGACAATAACAAAATTCATCTTTCCATCACTAAATATTTTCTCTCACTCAAGCTCTGTCAACCCAAGGTTCAGAGCGTTATAGAATCGGTGGTTTCAAGTCTAAGAATCATAAAAGCGAGTCTATTGAATCTGGCCGTCTCCCAGCATCATATGAGAGGGGGTATCATATGAAAGAGGCGAAGGAGTGAATGTTAAGATTCATGCAATATATCAATCAACACTGCGCTCAGCAAAGACAGAAAGAATAGACGAAGAACATTGAAAAATAAAAAAAAAACTTGATTCTTACGGATTCGCAATTAATTCAGCGATAGTTGGCAAACCGGACTTCAACGCAGATGAACTTAAAATTGAGTGAAGAACTGGCTCTGTTGAAAATAAAATTAGTATAAGAAATTCCATGTAAGCTCAAAAATAAATTCTCAATAAATATGGCATGTTTATCACGTTTTAATACATTGCTGTTCTTATTTTGAACAAACAAACCGTCAAGCAGCTTATTGGTTCCTGAATATGACTGATCTCAACACAACAACACAAAGCTATACTACTTAACTAGGTAATCGAAATCGCTGACATACTCTCAATTCTATCTGGATCATTTTAATTGAAAGAACATTAAATAAGCGGTTCATAAATGCCACTAACGAGAAAAGAAAGCAAATTGCAACCACAAACAAGTGAAGTAATCCATATAGTTCGTTTGAGCCAGATGATACAAAACAACCAATGCATGAAAAATTTACAAAAGATGTCTATTTTATTGAAAATTTCAATGCAACATTGTTAAAGTTTTTTAACCTGTGCATATCGATCAGTCATAAATTCATAAAAAAGTCTAGCAAACAACAGTATTACAAACCAACCAGACAAGGCCTAAGGAAAGGAAAACAATAAAATTAAATTAGAAAATTAACCATTACATACGAATCATTGGGGGACAGTTTGCTGGAAATTGATCAATGCACGAACTGTTTAGTGGCTCAGCAAACGTTATTTCGTAAATTAAATGTCCAAAGCAGTAAACATCCAACGTTTCAGTATCCTGCAGAAAAGAAAGAGATCCTTCATAGTTGATGGCAGTTATCCTCAATCGATGTAGTGTCAAGGGAAGTGAAAAGTTCCACACTGCATTAAGAGAGAAATTGAAAAATCTCATTTAAACAATACCAATAATACGAAAAAACTGACAAGGAAGAAATGAAGAAGATCAGCGATATGCTCAGCGATATGCTCACACAAATTGAGGCAAGGAAAAACAGATTTCAGCCTCTATTTAAATAGCTTCAGAAACTATAACTAACATCAAAGTCAACAGGATTAGGGCATAGCTACGTGGAAGCAAAAACAGATAGAATTATAACAACCTATTGAATTGTTAGTACAACATCTACGTCTAGTGTTCACCAGTAAAACTCCAAGAACTCTCACTTAAAAATGTCTCAGCCTGTATATTTAGTAAGACTTTCACCCAGGCTGATTTAGTTATAACAGGAAACTTTTTGGAAGCAGAAAAATTGCTTGATCTTACCCTGATACAAAAATATGGTGCGATTGATATTTTGATTTAATTTTTTGAAGTAATGAAACTTTTGAATAAGAAATGCTTTGACTTTACTTTCACTGATTTAGTTTTGCACAGGCTTTGCACAGGAAGTTTTGCACAGCACAGGCTTTCACTGACTTAGTAACAGGAAACTGCTCGACAGCAGAAAAATTGCTTTATCTTACCCTGATACAAAAATATGGTGCTATTGATATTTTAATTTAATTTTTTGTAGTAATGAAACTTATGAATAAGAAATGCTTTGACTTTACTTAGATAATAATAAAAAAATATCCTCTTCCAAGCTATATCGCCATTTTTCAACACAACGCTCGAACAGAATTGATTGGAAACTGAACACTGACCTGTATTTTCTTAATTGGAATAATATGCGGTCGATATAAAGAAGGCAGTCCAAGGATTCCATTCTCAATATCAAGTAACCTGCAAAGGGAAAGGAGAACCATAAATATCAGCAGCGTTTTGAAATCTTTACCAGCTTGCAAAAAAGTAAAAATTAACAACGAAAGGTAAGAAATAGAGTAACTGCTAGAAAACCCAATATTGTCACCCAGGGGCTGCAATTTTGTGATAAAAGTTAAATGACTTGAAAGTCTTATTGCTTGTAAAAGAGCGCAACATTCCGTCCTGATATTTGCTTGAAAAATGCTCTGAAAGTTCCGCTTCAGCAATGGACCGATCTGATTGTCTTGTTAATCAGATGCAGATATCATTTCCTGTTCTCGAATTCTCATTAAATCCTATCAGTTGCAATGGTGTTGATAATGTTTTTCTGTTGTAATAAGGGCAATTCAATTGCAGAGAGCGGTATTTAGTACCATCAACCATCCGCTTAATCGAGCTATTAAGAGTTGACTCGAAAAGATTTTTGGCAAACCAGATTTGTAACAACGCAGAGAATGCAATAGAATCACATTTATAGCAATACTGAAAAACATAAAATGAATTTATAGAATAAAACTTCAAAGATTGCTTTACTTACCTGCATGATGTACCATCGACCACAACATTACCCGCATGTAAATGACCTCAGATAAAGACACATTGGAGCTTTATTAATTTGTTAATCAACCGGTTAATAATACCTACATAGGTGCTTACAACTGCTACTACACCCTGTTCTTTGAGTGGATCTTTTTATCGGTTTCAGTGATGAACAATTGACACTAACTGCTTCTACGTAGTTCTACAATTTAAAATCCCTTTTTAGTTTTAAATCACGTGAAAGAGTGAGGAGAGTCGCCAGCTTTCTGTAATTCCGGGCAAAGGGCAAAAGGAATCATGAGGTGTGGCCACATCGAAAGGAAGAACTGGAGTCGCACTGCATAGATTAGCCCTGGGCTATTTCAGTGGTCCCCCTGTGCTCAGCACAGAAACCCATACCTTGCGAAGAAAGCAAGCGTATGTGCCAATCAATCAATCAGTCAAAATCGAGAATTTCTTATTTTTCGCTAAGACATCGTTGATATTCATTCAGGTAATAAAAATGATCGAATCTGACTCCAGGACGCTGATTGGTTCGTGTATGAACTGAATTGTTTTGGAACATCCAATCCGATTGATGAAAGATTTCCTTACATTCCACAGCTGAAAGATCTGATGAAATACAGACTTCGACAAGCGACAGGGGGAAAGTAACCAATAAAATAACGGGGTATGCCAAACAACAGCCAATACTATCATGACAAAACTGGCATTCAAATCACTTGCCCCCATTCTTTACTTAGTTACTTGTTCAATTGGTTCACACATTAATTCAAGAAGTAAAGATTAGGGCAAACAGAGGTAATCTAGGACAAATATAACTTGCGATTTTTTCAAACATGCATGCAATAAGGTTTACCAAGCAAGGTTTGATAACCTAGGTAAACCACTTCTTGAATTTAAGCGAAAATGACAAATTACATCAAATTACATCAACTCTGGAAGCAGTTAGGCAGTGATTTTATTGCTACATTTACGGCGCAAAGTGGGAAATATTGAAAAAATCTCACAGCATCAATAAGATGGCCAAAAATTTGATATTGCCTGCAAAGTCCTTATGAGTTTACCCTAAAGATAAGGCTTACCATACGACCATCCCTTGTCTTGTAAGAACTTCAATGCCTGATGACGAAAAAATAAGGCGCATGAACTCAAACTGTTTGTCATAGTGCCCCCATCGTAAGGAACCCAAAAAAGTCAGCTTCTTCAACTTCCAATGAACAGATAAAAACTATTTTAAAAAACATTTTTTTGGAAACTTTTAATATATTACTATATATTATATATTATATATTACTATATTACCCGCCCAGTCTCTACCATCATCAATGACAATTTCCTCAAAAAGATACTGAAATCAAAGTTTATACACACATACCTCTAATATTTGTCTCCCGCACCGTTTTATATCAGAGAATTCAAGAGGACAGCGAATTTTTCCACTTCCATATTTTTTTAAATTACTCGTAAGGGGTTTTGTCTAGAAAGATTAAAAAAGAATCATAAGTGACCTGTTTGAGCGGCCAAGTGCAGAGGCCATTCAAGCCTAAAATCGAACAAGCCAAACAAGAATAATGAAATCATCGGCCTAAAATCTATCGTGCATAAGAATAAACATGATATAAGACGTGAAATGGAATTTTCGTAATGTGCGATCCTTGTGTGTTGGACTGAGAGGCTCATAAGCTAATCCCGATAAAATTCTATTCGGAAGCCACATGTAGTTTCAAGAGATACATGATGATTTTATTTTCATTTTCTAGCAGTATCATAATTTTCTATTCTTTCACAGTTTTTCGTTGTCTTTTGTAAATCAATATTGGCTATTAAAGGTGATCTGAAGCGAATTTTTTTATTCATGAAAATGAACAACACTGTCGAATGATGAGGAATCCTGTTTAATTTTCTCATTTCGTTTTTCAGTTATTCACTGATGTTAATTATCAGCTGATGACGTCATTTTATTTGCAATTTACTATAGCTGTGTCTGATCTTTGAGAGGTTAGAGTTGCAGGAAACAATTCAGCTGGGCTGAAAAAATGCTTTAAAAACTGCCTCATGATTCAATATGATGTTCAGAAAGGGATATCTGGTGTGCAAAATTGCTTTACTAGATTTCTCTTTAGAATCATGGTAAACCTTGTATACTTTCTTTAGTTTTTGCAAACAAAATGACGTTCGTACAAACCGTACGTGCCGTGCCCATCGTACAAAACAATGGATAACTCAAAAATAAAACAAGTTGTCAAAAAGAGATAAAACGATGTCTTTATCATTCTACAGCGCAATTCATTTGCATCAATAAAAATTATCGCATTAGATCACCTTTCAAAGCTAGTTTTAAAAAAGGAGTTAAAAAGGGTGTACGAACCAACAAAGTTGTCTTACCTTGTATATGTAGTCTCTGAGAGTACCAGTTGGATGGAAATTTCTGACAATAGTTGCACCTTTGTCAGTGCACGAAGCATATTCAACAGGGTATATGAAAGGGTGCTGAAAATAACGGGTTTGAAGGTTTACACCAACGATAAACATAAATACACAGTGCTCATAAGAGAGCACTTTGACTGTGTGTAAAACATAGGTACAGCAAACAGTATCGGTATTACTAGGGAGGCTACAATTCATGTGGCGTTTCCTAGAACGTTAAAGGGAAGTTGTCCAAGAAGCTCTTACAAGATGGCATTGTCTGAAGGCTGCTTGCTTGTAGGATGCAACAAGGGTCTGCTTTGGACGAATAAAGAACCACTCAGATAGGAGAAAAAATCACGCATTACCAACAACGGAGCGGTTGGGGAAAGCAAATAACAGTAAACAGGTGAAATGGATCATTGGTAGGTAAACGCAACTAGATAATTGAAACGCCTTGCGCGTTCAAGCTGCTGACTTCCTAGGTCCCTCCTTATTATATCATTCTGTGCGTAGAGCCGTATAACTGTTGCAGTATACAACAACTAGATAGTTGCAAACTCTTTATAGCAATGCGTTTAATATCATAGTTCTGTTCAATCTTTCTTCCTGCTCGCACTTTCTGTTGAGAAATATTACGTTTTAAACATTAGCATGTATAACTGTTGCACTATACAACAACTAGATAGTTGCAAACTCTTTATAGCAATGCGTTTAATATCATAGTTCTGTTCAATCTTTCTTCCTGCTCACATTTTCTGTTGAGAAATATTACGTTTTAAACATTAACAGTATCAAAATGCTAGAGAATTAAAGCGCTCGGGACACCCAATCATTGGTTGTGAGTGTGTTTGTTTGGTCTGCACAATCACTTGATCTCGATATTAAGTTGTGATTTTACCTTCAGTGTAGTAAGTTGCCTAAGTAAAGCAGGAAGTGACGTTTCGAAGTCCAGAACCATATCAGGACCATACTCAGCCTTAAAGAAAAAAGTACATCAAAAACACGAATCGATGAAGGATTATTTTGAAAAAATGAAATGGTCAGTGAATTAGCTTATCACAAAAACAAAATTTGGGCCAGAGTGAGATGGGAGGATTAGAAGCTGTAAAGTTTGTGAGTTGTAGAACTTTACATATTCCTTTAATCTTTAAAAATAATGAAGGACAACAGGCAGTATATCTTGAGACAAATAAGGCGGGATTCAGAAAGTTGCTTCATGAAAGAACAGCTATAATTCTGGACAGGACAGCTTCATGAATGCTAGGCACTACTTTAAATACATCATAATATCCTCATACTAAGTGTAGCCTGAAAAGTAAGCTTAGCTACAATGCTTGGTAAATCCCCGCCTCAACCAAAATCTAAATCTAATCTTAAGGAGATGGATTGAGAGCTTCGAACCTCATTTTTAATGAACACCCCTAGCAAGTTGAAAATTCAAGTATCAAGAACAAGAGATCTCAGGGTTAGAAAAGACCATCACTTTGCCATTTTATCTAAGGTAAGACTATACGGCCGATTAGAATGAAATACAATAGTTAGAAAACGCTGTCAAAAACGGACTAATCATCATTAGGATTACAGAGCTGGCTAAGTGAAAAATGAGGGGAAAAAGAGAGAATAACAGATAATAGAATGCCCAAAAACGCGTTTCGTTGCATTCTGATAAGTTCGATCGGTGCAAGGATGAATGTGGCACAAGACATTATATCAATCTATGCGTAACAGGAGGGGCGAAAACCGAGGGTTCGCAAGCTAAATTATCAAAGCATTGCTTTAGTTGCGCGAATTATTATGTTAGGACGTAGGTAGTTATGACGATATGACGATGTTAAAATACAATGAGGGGATAACGAAAAAATATAAAAACATCAATTTTGGAAATGTTTAGGAAATGTTTAGTATTCTTTTATATCTTTGTCCACCAGTTACATCTTAAGTTATTGTCATTTCATCAGTATTGTAAATAAAAGAGAGGCAATATCAAACCAAAGCATCTTAAGAGCTAAGTTAATCAAAGCTTAGCTCTTATGTTTGGTATGTTTAGTTTTCTTTTATATCTGTCCACCAGTTACATCTTAAGTTATTGTCATTTCATCAGTATTGTAAATAAAAGAGGGGCAATATCAACCCATCTTAAGAGCTAAGTTAATCAAAGCTGTCTTACCCATGCTAGTATTCTTTTTACATTTTTTGAGGAGTCTTTTGATTTCATGATGAAATACTGTTTTCGTATTCTCCATCCTACAATGTAAGGACTTGTATGAAAAGAAAGTAAATATAACATTTAGAA
>WUAR02030014.1:0-21760 GCA_015164055.2 Chrysaora achlyos
GCACCACAGAACAGACAGACTGAGGTACAGAGGCACCACCCAATACAAATACAGAGATACAGAGGCACCATAGAATAAATAGACTGACATACAGAGGCATCACAGAACAGATAGACTGAGGTACAGAGGCACCACAGAACAGACAGACTGAGATACAGAGGCATCACAGAACAGATAGACTGAGGTACAAAGGCACCACAAAACAGATGGACTGAGCTACAGAGGCACCACAGTAGAGATAGACTGAGCTACAGAGGCACCACAGAATAGACAGACTGAGGTACAAAGGCACCACAGAACAGATAGACTGAGCTACAGAGGCACCACAGAACAGACAGACTGAGATACAGAGGCACCGCAGTACAGATAGACCATTTGCTTTCAGAATCATTAAATTTCAATTCAATACTTCTGCATATTTTTTTGTAAATATTTGGGGGCGAAATAAAAAGGAACTTACGGCTATTCTCTGTTTTTCTCCTCCACTAAGTACATCAATCCAGTCCTGGAAAATTCAGATTTTGAAATAGTTTATCAATATTTTGAAAATTTTACCAATCCTTTAATCTCTGGAGAGCCCGGGATGTTGTCCCACTTTGTAAATAACTGTATAATAGGCTTGGTTTGGCCTATTACCTTGAGTAATGAATAGTAAAGAGCGAAGAAGTACGACTCGTGTTGAGATTAGTAACTGGCTCATTATCATAATTATAGCAAAAGATTATATACAAAACGGAAAAGCTTGATTAGCATAATTAACATAAATTACTTAAGAGTTAAAGGTAGTTAGAGTCCTATTACAACTGAAGGGGAGGGGGGATTGAATTTGTGATGGTTGTTTTCCAATAACAAACTTTACCTGTACAACATCCCAGCCACCTTCTCTCTCCAATATATATCCAAGCTGAACCTGAAATTATAGCAATATAGAAAAATGTTAGGTTGGCTCATAAATCCCCACAGCATACAATTATACACGTTCCAAATTAAATGTGGCCTAATCATTGTTTGTTTTCTCGCTTTGGGGATTTCCATGCAGATTTGTACCTTCCTTCTTCTGTGAAGCATCCTCTCTAATTAGCCCGCCATTTGGCAAGAAACTCTCATCTCGATTTCTTCAGTTTTGAATAACGACGCTGTTGTTCATATTGTGAGGTATGAAACTAATTTTAGAAAAAAAATGTTTTGCTGCCTTAACCTGAACTTCTAAATAAGCTCCCTCTGTAACAAGGCCCTCTTTCTAATAACGTATCCTCTCTAATAAGACCCTCTCTCTAACAAGGTTCCTCTCTAATAAGACATCCTCTCTAATAACGCACACTCTCTAACAAGGCCCTTTATCTAAAAAAAAGTCCCGGGCTCTTAAATAAGGCCCTCTCTCTAATAAGGCCCCTATCTAATAAAACCTCCTCTGTAATAATGCCCTTTCTCTAATATGGCCCTCCCACTTATTAGATCCTCTCTAAAAAAACGCCCCCTCTCTTTTAAGGCTCCCTCTTTAATAACGCACTCTCTCTAATAAGACCTAATAAGGAGGAGTGGGGAAATTCGAATGTTCCTAGAACTCGATTCGATCAAAGATCAAACGAATCGAACTTAATGAACAACTGACAAGCTATAGATTCGACTCATTAACTCACTGATGAGGCTGCCGATGGGCAGCGAAATATTTGAGATAACAATGTTTAGTTTAGTTTAATAATTTGATTTTATTGCGCGTGTCTTTAAAACAATGGTCATTAAAACAAAATTACCAAATTACAACTTATCTAATAAGACCCTCTTTCTGAAAAGGCTCCCTCTCAAATAAGGCCCCCTCTCTAACAAGCCCTCTCTGTAGCCCCCAAATTTTACTAAGGCCCAGGGAGTCTGATAAAATTACGAATCGTCGGGTCAAGAGCGTAATGAATTAGAGATATTTACCTCACTCAGATAATTTTCAATATCGGCATCACAGATACCTTTCCTTTTCATGTCTTCGTGTGTGTCTGGGTACAATATTTGATCTCGAAGTGTTCCTATTGTCATGTAAGGTTTCTGGAGAGCAAGACAAACAATACAAGCTTGAGATGATAAATGGGACTCACCTCACGACTACATAAATTTAAACTTTACTAGAGTTTGGAAAGCATATCAATTAGTGCTGTGTTAGATATAGCATGACGTGGCTTGGTAGAGTAAAGAGCTATGCTCGAAGTTTGGTGATTAATTCTACATCTATTGTATTGGTATATTATGTCGACGTTCTTCAATTTTACCATTGATACCCCACGCTGCAACTCTTTAGTATGCTGTTTCGAGTCGTGTCACACCAAAGACTTTAAAAATGGTACTCAATGCCTCTCTGCTAAGCACTCAGCATTAGGAGTAGGATTGAGGGTAAGTGGTTCTTGAACCAGGGATAGGAGTCACACCCACCTTCGGTTCGGACTGTGGTTAACGAAAATACCTACTTAACAAGTGACCGACTTATTTACTTAACAACTGAAAAACCTATTTACTTAGCAACTTAACAACTTATTTACTTAAAAAACTGAACAACAACAACTGAACAACTTGATTACTTAACAACTTACCAACTCACTAACTTAACAACTGACCAACTCACTAACTTAACAACTGACCAACTCACTAACTTAACAACTGACCAACTCACTAACTTAACAACTGACCAGCTCACTAACGTAATAACTGACCATCTCACTAACTTAACAACTGACCAGCTCACTAACGTAATAGCTGACAAGCTCACTAACTTAACAACTGACCAACTCACTAGATTAACAACTGACCAGCTCACTAACTTAACAACTGACAAACTTCTCAACATTAACTAACAAAACATAATCATCAATATAATCATCAGATAGCTCGGGGCAAGAAAATATTTTATATAGAGGACATTTGCCTCTATGCAACACTGATAGCTGGGCATGGGCAAATTGAATAACTTTGTTAACGAACCTGAGGAATGTAGAAAAGTTTCGAGCGATGTGGCTTAATCATTCTTCCACCAAATAAGGGCCAAAGCTAAAAATAAAGCAAAGGCATATACTCTGTGAATTCGAAAATTTCTAATATTATTCTGTTTTATGACTTTAGTTAAACTCTACATATTAGTGAGTATTTTAGAACTTAACAAAATAAAGATTATGTTGTAAATTTTATATATTGTTCACAGGAAGCAGTTGCATTTTAACAGATATTTATTGCTAGCTTTTAAGTATACAGTTTTGCACAGATCTTGATTAAATGTTCATATTGTGACGCAAGCTTAAGTTATAACACCACATGCTGAAATACGTACTTCACCAAGAACTCTGAAAAGAGAACTTTTTCCACAACCATTTGGTCCGCAGACAAGTACATTTACACCAGATTTCACCTGCAAAGAAAGTTCAAATTATCAACATATTCATTACAGCATAAGAGATTTTTTATTTAAATCACCAATTCGTTTGTTTACATATATAAATAACCAATCAACGTGCAGCATCATGACCACGTGTTAAAACCTATTGACTTGATTGGTTGTTGTCAAAATATAACCAACAGCTCGGTCAAATAAAAAATTCTTCTTTGTTACTCATTATACATTACTAGTTAAGATTCGCATTATGGAAAAAGCTTTGATAGTAAGTAAGATGATGTTTACAAATCTTCAATATCTTTGGTCTTTGTCGAGTTATGACCATGTGAAGGAAGTGATTAATACTGTCATAGCAGGGACCTGTCTTAAGGCACAGGTCCATATTAATGAAGTTAAGAGGCACATCACATTTCGGCCACAATCCACCCCTTGCACAGAAGACCGAAAAACGACACATCCTCTAGTTTCATAATAACATAGTCACAATGATAACACCGACGCTGTAATGAAGTACGACTTACGACAATAAAAAGCCAAGGTTTGAAACATACCTCGAAAGAAATTTCTTTGACAAGCACATCACCATTTGGTGTGACAAGTGGGACGTTTTCAAACCTAGAGAAAAATGTTACACACTCCTTATCTATGGTCACAAAAAGGAAGTAGCAGTATACCAGGGTGCTGCATGGATAGGTTATAACTTGTGTCACCATCATCAATTCCTTAGCCTGTTAGACCGTAAGTGCATCAAACAGTTCCTACTATTCTAGGCCTTCTTCATTAGTTCGTACTCTACTCCTTTTGTCAAAAGCAAACTTCGTACTTTACCTTATCAAATAATCCTTTTCGACAACCTCTCCTTTCCTTTTACTGTAGTCAATCTTTTCTTTGACTTTGGAGTCTACAACATAATAAAAAGCTTTATAAGCTCTTTATAAGCTCTGGTAACATAGGATAATTTTGTTACTAATTCATCAATTCATTTGTTAACATTTTTGAATAACAAATCAACGTGTAGCAAATATGATGTAGATATGGCTCATGTCAAATGTAAACAAAATCGCAGCTCGGTCAAATACAAATTCGCCTATATAAGCATAAGGTATAATCTTCTTGAGAATGGGCAAAGAATTCCACAGAGCATAAAAACAGTGCAAAATTTACATTATAGCAGAGAAAATGAACCCCCCAAAAAGGCACATCTTCTCTTCAAAGACACTTAATGAATGTGTTGTGCCACACCACACCAAACCACACTGCTACGCTTTCATGATCCTTAATATTTCTTCGAAAATTATAAAGCCACTTTCAGCCACAAAATCTCCAGATCTCCTGGATCAATTTTGGACCTCTGAATAACGACCAAACTCTGCACAGCAATCAACGTCTTTCAAGAGACAGGTGGAAAAGATAGAAAGACCAGTCACAATAGACCGACCTTACACAACGACCTACCTGCGTACAACTATCAACAAAACACAAGTTCATACCAAAAGCCAATCAAACCAACACACATCCTGACTTGAACTGACCTGACCTGACTTGAACAGCACAGAAGATTTGTCAAACGAACTTGATGAAACCCACAACAGCCAAAATACCAAGCAAAATTTACAACATAGCTACTATTAGACTCTATAGAAGAGTTACGGAAAATATTGTTACACAAGTTATTGTTAGACCTATTGAGAGCTTAAGTAATTTATATAATATCATTTTACACCATTGTTATAAATTAGTAATAGTTATAGTTATACCGTAAATCCTCGAATTGGGTCCCCCTCGAAAAAGCCCTCCCCTCAAATTAGCCCCCACCCTAGAGCGAAAGATTGTCAATAAACCGCCCTCGAATAAGCCCCCACCCCTGACATATTGATTTTAGCCTTTTGAGTATATACTTGTACTTTATCGAGCTATGACAGAAAATCTCTCTTTCGGTCGATGATGAATCACAAAATTTATAGTAAATGATGATGATTTTATGAATAATTTTATAAGTCCCCCTCGAACAAGCCCCCCTCCCGAAATAATCAAAAATAAATAAGCCCCCAGGGGGCTAATTCGAGGATTTACGGTAGTTTGGTTATAGTTATTGATATAATATTATAGTTATAACCTTATACGTTGTTGGTAGGCCTTATATAAGAGCATTGTAACACAAATTTATTCTATATATCATAATTATTAAACCCGAGCCTCGAGAGGCAATAGATTACAAAACCAAATCATAAAACAATTTATATGCTTTAAAAAGGCTTCATACCTTCACCACTAACCATAGCTGTCTGGTATTTTCCTTTTTCAAGATCGTCAAGAACACGCATCAGCTCTGTGACTCGAGCGGTAAAACTGAAAGAAAAATTGTGACATTGGAAGATCAATTAATTCAGATAAACCGATATAATCTTTTTCTGCGGCCAGAGCAGCTTTGAAGTGACAAATTCATTTCAATTTGAGCACCTAATCGAGTAATTTTATTTTGACTAAAAAATGAGTTAAATCCAGAAACGTTGTATAACATTTCACTCTAAAATAGTGCAACAAGTTATTTATTATCAGGGCAGAATCAGCCACTGCAAAAATGCATATTTAGTATTTTATTTAGTACAAGGCATGTATAGGAAGTGGATCTATCACTTTTTGGCAGTTCGCATTTATAGAAAGAGCTTTGATAGTAAGTAAGGATGACGTCTACAAAACTTCAATATCTTTTGTCGTTTTTGAGTTATGGCCGTTTGAAGGAAATTATTGATGAAGTCATAGCAGAGACCTGTCTAAAGGCACAAGGTATGCGTCTAAAGGACCATGGTATGAGTAATAATTGTACCATATCTTCAGATCTAAAGTCTAAATTGTACCATATCTTCAGATCGAGCCCCGGCTTAGCTGTAAATGTAGTTCATGGGTGCCTTTTGACCATTAATGTACCATTTGAATTTCTAAATTTCTAAGCTAGTGTCAGGTTTTGTCCCAGACCTTTATTTTTGGCCGTGACTTATCTGTGACTTTAGACAGGTCCCTGCTATGACATGATCAATAATTTCCTTCAAACGGCCATAACTAAAAAACGACAAAAGATATTGAAGTTTCGTAAACGTCATCCTTATTTACTATCAAAGCTGCGAACTCCGATAAAGTGATAGGTCCACTTTAAACAACGTTTAAGCTATATTTGATTACCCTGCCAATCTAGTCATCTCGCGACCAGAGAGCACCAAACGACCGATTGCTTCGGCCATTTTCACCATCATACGACCGGTCATGTAGTAGTCCTAAAGTTCCGAAGAAAAACAATTGAAGAAATATCATTATAAATTTTTATATACATTTTTAAAGGCAGTCTGTCCCCTATTGTGTTCATCTTATTTTCGTGGCCACAAAATACACGCATCACAGAGGCTATTGCAGCCAAATGCCTTGAACACAAATGCACAAGTAACGCACTTCATTACTGATAGATTTTGCAGATATTGCCTTGTATTAGAGTCCATGATGCATGAATATTATCGCAACGAAATATAACAGGGGACAGGCTGCATTTAAAGGATGCTTATGCTAAAAAAAACTATAGACAGTAAGCTTACATTAATGCATAGGCCGGCCGAGTGATACTTTTAATGACTTTTAAAAAAGGCCTAAGAATAACATTATAAATCATTATATAGATAGTTAAAGGTAGCCTGCGTGCAGAGATTAAACTTTTCCACTGCGAAGAAGGGCCAACTTACAACTTACTTACACAGGCTAGATTAATGGATGCTTATGCTAAACGACACATTATACGGTAAGCCTGCACTAAAGCGTAGGCCGTAGAGTGATACAAAACTACTTTTAAAAAAGGCCTAAGAATAACATTATAAATCATTACATAGATAGTTAAATGTAGCCTGCGTGCAGAGATTTAACTTTTCCATTGCGAAGAAGGGCCAACTTACAACATGTTCTGCACACAGGCTGGATTAAAGGATGATTATGCAAAACGACACATTATACGGTACGCCTGCACTAAAGCGTAGGCCGTAGAGCGATACAAAATGACTTCTAAAAAAAGGCCTAAGAATAACATTATAAATCATTATAAAGATAGTTAAATGTAACCCGCGTGCAGAGATTAAACTTTTCCACTGCGAAGAAGGGCCAACTTATTTACACAGGCTAGATTAATTGATGCTTATGCTAAACGACACATTATACGGTAAGCCTGCACTTAAACGTAGGCCTGCAGAGTGATACAAAATGACTTTTAAAAAGGCCTATTCTCTCTCACCTCCATTATTTCACTGTGGCTCATCTTCATTCTCCTGGCGTCAGCTGGGTTCATAAAGCTGCGGGCGACGACCAGAAATCCAACAACTGTTGCTATATCTAGTAATTTAAAAATGGATAAATTAAATAGATTTAGATCAACAAGGATGACATTGCAATAGACATGTTCAACTAACCACTGCAATTATAGAATAATATCGAAATCTTGTTTCATACAACGTAGGTAAATTTCATATTTGACCGAGCAGTGATTTTGTTTGAAGTTTGGCATTAGCCAATCAAGATACATGGGTTTAGGCACATGATCGTAATTACTGCACCTTGATTGGCTTTTCAAAAGTGTAACCAAACGAATTGGTGAATGAAATACAAAATTTGCCTATGTTGTTTGATAACGTATTCCATCTCAGCGTCAAAAGGTTTAGTCTAGATGGACAGAGAAGAAACTGCAACATTCTCTAAATGAAGGCAACAGCTGATATTTAAGCAGACTATTTAGCAAGCTGGTAGTAAACTATTGGTTTCTTGTCTCAAAAAGCTTATCTATTCAAGCATGAGCTTAACTCAGAAAGCTTATGATTTCATTTTACGCAATGTCAGCTCTGTCATCTAGAATTTTCCGTGTATTTATATTCATTTTATGGATTTTCTGGACGAAAGAGCAACTAAATATAACAGATTTGGCCACAAATAGACATTGGGAGTGAAATATTTAACCCCGAATGGTGAAAGCTTTGTTCTAAACTTTTAAGCTATAAGGTATGATAAAACCCAAATTACGAACGCTAAAACGGTCAAAAATAGCATCTGAACTAAATTCTAGATGCTGAATTAGAATGTTGACTATTGAAGCTGTGTAACTAAACAAAACTGCAGCTGCAATTTTTGGCGAATATCAAAAATCATTTTAAAAGCTCACATTTAGCAATGATGTTGTCAATTAGGCCAACACTGAAGCGAAAGTTTAAGAAGTCCCTCAGGTGGTGAACCTAAAAAAATAATAATTTTGATGAATTGCGACGTGAGAGCATCAAAGTTTCATGCAAAACTGAAAGTAAATGGTGCATAATTGGAATACAGCAAGGCTGATGATCATAGGCACATGCACTACCTTCGCAAGGTATGAGTTTACGGACTGCCTTAAAAAAGTATGTATGTACTGCGAGAATGGCCCAGTAGTGAGCGAGTCGGACAGGCAATCCACAAGTTGTGGGTTCGATTCCCACCCAGGTCAAACTCGCCGTGAAAGAGTGAAGATAGTCACCAGCTCTCTGTAATTCCGAGCAAAAAGCAAAAAGAATCACGAGGTGTGGTCACATCGAGAGAAAGGGCTTGGGTGGCACTGCTTAGATGAGCCGTAGGCTATTCAGTGGTCTCCTTTGCTTAACACAGAAAACCATACCTTGCGAAGATAGCAAGCGTATGTGCCAATCAATGTACACTACGCTTTAGAAGATTTCAATTTGGAAGAGATCAAAATTTGCTGATTTAACTGACGTTTCAAGAGGATGTCGACTGTCTTGAGATGGTAGCCAAATACTGTAATAAGGCTTTCAACATCAGGGAAAGAACTTTGAAAACTATGTGTAGGAATTAATTATTTATTCTGATTATACCATTTAAATATCGTTTTTATTTTGTTTTTGCATTTTCATAAATCATATTCAATTGTATCTATAATTAATTTAGTTTTTCTTACTCGTCAGTTTTATGAACATTCAAAACTTGCTTTTGGCTAGTTAGATAATTAACTGTAATTTTCTAATTTTTTAAATTCCAATGTCCTAATGCTTAAACTTCTAGTATGTGTTTTAATTAGTTTATGATTGTGTTACTATTTCAGCTCCATGATTTTGAAAACTTGGTTAAAGGCCTTTTCGGCCCATCCTAAGTATGTATGTATGTATGTATGTAGGCCTAAGCCCGCCTAAGCCCGCCTAAGCCCGCCTAAGCCTGGAATTTCAGAGCGTTGGCAATTACTGTGTACGATAAACCTGCGGCAGCATTTCCTTCTCCCCCAACAAAGCTGGAAACTAACGTTACAGATGCATGCCCAAAACAAACAAAAAACGCTTTAGATCTTCAAATTTCTAAACAACTCACCAGCTTATCGAAGCTTGATTTAACTGTAATATATTCCCGTTTATTTCCTTGGTAGAAAGCAATTTCCTCGCTTGAATATAAAAAGAAAAAAAATTAAGCAGGATTGTAAGTGTTAGGTACAAGTACAATACCATTTCATGCAAGAATAAACCGACCAGATTTGTCACCTTCGTTCGGAGTTTTATTTACTTTCTAATAAGAAACTGAAAGGACCCGGCGTAGCTTCGAATGTTGTGGCAGTAAATCAAAACGTGCCTTCTTCAAATTCCAGCATGCTTGCAACTTGCGAAAAAGCCCAAAAATGACTTACAAAAAAAGCTACCAACTTCTGAAAGTCATAATTTTAATAAAATAAACTTTTCTGCCTTTCTCTTCTCTAAGGGGAGGGGGGAATAATCTTGGTTGCTATTGAAAATGGTGCCTAAGTGTTCCATAAAGAGATTTCGTCGCAAAGAGTCTAACACCAGCTTTAGCCGTTTGTAATGTTTTGCAGAAAGGTAACCAGGAATAAATAGCATATTTCACCTGTTCGTGATAATTCTTGAGTTGACATATCTGAAATCTCCTTCGAGAACCTGCTCTTGAACTGTCATTTTTCCAACTGGTTTTCGCAGTCTGAAAAGATCGAAAAGGAACTTAAAAAGAATGTTTCACTCAAGATTAATAAATTAGTTTACTAAACTAGCAATTACCGATGGTCAACAGAGTGCATCTTCTAGGAGTTTCATGCTTCCTTGGATGTAGCAATAGCTACTTCAATACAACTGAATAATTGATTAAAACCAAAGTTTCGTTAAATTTTTACACGATGAAAATCTAATTTTTCGACTGTCGCAGGATTTTAATGAAAAGGGGAAATAAGATTTTGTGTTTAGAAGAACTGCTGTTCCACTGAGCAGCGGTAACTTTGCAAAAATATGTGCAGCTGGTTGACGATCGTGTGTTCCAGCAGATTAGCTTGTTCCTTGGGCGCGCACATTTATGGCCTGTTCATTGTGCTGGAATTTCCTCCAGGATAGGCCCTCCTGAGCGAGATGTCCTCTTCACAAAAACATAGTTTATTGCTTCTCACATCAATGTTTTCCAACCTTTCTAGGCAGGATGTCCTCTAGGAACATTGTCTCTAGGTTGCTCTCATATGAGCCGAGGATGGCCCAGTGGTGAGCGAGTCGGACTGGAAATCCACAGTTGTGGGTTCGCTTCCCACCCAGGTCAAACTCGCCATGAAAGAGTGAGGAGAGTTGCCAGCTCTCTGTAATTCCAGGCAAAAGGCTAAAGGGATCACGAGGTGTGGTCACATCGAGAGGAAGGACTAGGGTCGCACTGCTTAGATTAGCCCTGGGCTATTCAGTGGTCAGCACAGAAACCCATACCTTGTGAAGATAGCAAGCCTATGTGCCTATCTATCTCTAATAAAAACGGAATTTAAGAGGTCTGACTGGAAGGTGGAGAGGACATAGATTGCTAGCATTACCAACTTGGCCAGCTTACTTGCGAATAAATAGGCCCTTAAATATAATGTACGAACTTGTGGGTTAAGCGTTTTGCTAAAAACAAATGCACTAAAAGATCATACCTTGTAAGGATAACGCCAGAGAAAGCAAGATATCCAATCATGGTTGCAGGACCCTAAAACAAAATAAAAAAAACTATTACTCTGTTGATCAAGAGCAGCTCGTCTATTCTCGTGTGAGGCCTGGAAACGAACATCAATGGCGGGAAAATTTGTTGAGATATCACGTAAGCAAGGAAGAAAGAAAAGAAGAAAAAAATCAAGAAGCTACATTTGAAATTAGCGAGATAGCTAAGGGGGAATTTGAAATTTACTGCCTTTTTTACAATGTAGACAGGAGAAATTGTTTCAGAACAGCTGGCAGTGACATGTAAAAATGCAAACAAAGTCACTCCTCGGTAAAGCACAAATTGGCCTATGTTAAGCATGAAATCCTTACTGTTGCTCCAATAAATCCAGTGAGTCTTTTGACGTAAAGAATTATATCTAGGACTGGCTAGAAAAGAAAGAAAAAATATTAAAAGCAGGCAAAGGATGTTTAGCTGTCTATTTGTACGATTTTTCAGGCATGAATTCTTACAAATAAAACATTTATTAATATCATATAATAAATATTAAACCGAGGGCATTACTATGTAAAAAAAATAGGTTAACGTACCTTGCTAACATTAGAATACAAATCAACAACACTTGAACAAAATTTATCCACATCCTGAAAAAAAAATATTAGTTGCTACAGCAGTGTGGAAAAAATGTAGCTAGCTAAAAAATCGTAACTAGCTCTAGTGCTCTACTACGCTATTGTTGTGTTCTAGATTGCTATATATAACTTTTTTCAACCTGGAGCTCGTCTGACAAGTCATATCGAGCAAATCGTATCCAACAAGTCTGACGCAAATTGAATCTATATCGCACAATTTTTGCACAATTCAGTTGCAGCGGATACCTGGCTGCGATCAGTTTGACCTGGAGAGGCCTCGAGCCAAGGCCTTACATAGCGGGGGGGGGGGGGCATGCTCCCCAGAACATTTCAAAATTAAGTCATTTCTATCGACCTTGAGTCTTACAGCATTCACTGCCCTCCTACTGAAAATTTTCTGCGTACGGCCTTGCATCAAGCTCTTTTAACAGCAAGAGTAGATCTACTCTTAAGCTGTGAGCAGATTACAAACAGTCGGGTTGGTGACGGAAGGTTAAAGCAAGATTTTGCAGACGGGCATTCAACAACGAGAAGGCCTAAAAGGTGATTTCTTCAGTCTTGCGACACGACCGATCATTGAAACGTTACATTTTAATTTATAAAATAGATGAAAATAAAATTCAAGTTACCGTAGTGAGAAGCTGATCAGGATTGGCTATCCTTGTATCCAGATTACTCATTTTGTAGTAAGTAAAACCGCTAAAAAACACAGACAGGATAAGTATTGCATATTGTAAAATGATAGCAAATAGCTACACCATAATATATCACTTCCATTAACAGATTCTATTCTATCGCGATGAAAAGTTTGCAAATTTATAAGGGACTTGACCGCGGCTAATGGCTGAAGGTGTAAAGTTACACCCCCAACAATTTTCATGTTTAGGTGCCTTACAGCTTTTCACACTTTTTGTCTTTAACAATATCAAGAATATGAGGTTCAGAAATATGAAAATTCATATCCACACCAAAGTTTTGGTGCTGAATCCGAATCTTGGGATAAATTAAAAAAATAAACAGCTGCCGTTTTTGTTGCGTTGCGGTGTTCCTGCCTTTTTATTTTATTATCGTTCTTCGCTGCAAGCATCCTTTGGATCCAATAAACGAATAGTGGTTTTTCCTTGCTCTTATGATAAAATAATACTTGGCGAAATTTTCTAATGTATTGCCAAAACGAAGTCATTAATTGAAGTGGTGTATTCTCCGGGTGGCTTATCTGTAATTTGAATTTCTTAGCCTCTGCGGAGGAGAGTGGCTTTCAACAAATATTCAACATTCAGCCAATCTAATCATGAACCTGTACCCCCGTTCAAAATTCAATATCAATTGATTTATAAAACATTATCTGATAAATCACAGGGGGATGTAAACAGTTTAGAATGATAACATCATGAAGTCTCTTACCTGAGGTACTTTTCTTGCAAGTGCAAAGTTAGCCTTGCTCGGAATCTCAACTTTAGCTCGTTTAGGCCATACTAAAAGGGAAGAAAAAGACAGAACAGGATGTCATTATAAATTAGGTTGGACTGTCTGTTTTGCACAAAACATCCTTCAGAGCCGAGGGCTAATTGATACATTGGGCTAATTAATTAATGGAGTGAAGAATTGGTTCCATCTAAAATACAGCGTCACAAAGTCTTCCATCGATCATCCATTTTGTTGAATGTACAATTTTTTGCAGAATTGTTATCAAAAGAGTTCTTAAAAAGTCCTATCTGTAATCCATAGTGGTGCCTTATTCAGAAGTTGCTTTGGTTTCATATATCTTAATTCAATTGGTATTATGGCAAAATTAGTCAATGATATGTTTTATGTTAAAAATCATAGTTTAAACTGATGAATTTGATTTTTGATTTAATTAAAGTATATTGTACTCCAATTGTTACTATATTTTTATCAAAATCAGTTAGATTTAATTAAATACTTGCTTTTTAAAATTATATAATCATATTCAAACTTGTAACCTTAATTTTATGTAAGTAAAAAGTTGTTATTGTCCTTAATGTTATGGTTAGGGGTTATCTCGGCCTATACACCAATTGATATAAAAAAATTCACTCTAGGCCTATACAATTAATAACTAACTAACTGAGACAATTAATAACAAATAACTAAAATACTAGAAGTAACAAACAGTTAGTTAGTGCACGAAGGCTAATTTCAGTTCAGTGCTTTTTGTCGCGCGTGCGCAAGGAACACAAATATCGACAATTGTTAGGAAAGAAAGTTGCATTTTGAGTTGGAACATGAAAAAGCGAAATAAAAAATGTTGATTTCAATGGTTCCAATGTGGTTCATTTAGTTGTCATTCTGTCCCATTATAGATAAACAAGAGATGTTTGCAAAAAGCATTTGAAGACACAATACATGGTCTGCAAGAGGCGGAAAAATGTAAAGAATAGAGTGGCATGTGACATAATCTTGCCCTATTTATTTTATTGGTTTAATTAACCAAGCAAATCATATGGGCACAATGTGATTTCTTCTGTTATGTTATGCAAATTAATGACGCGAGCCTTTGAAAAAAGAAAAAAAACAATAAATAACAATAAAATATGCGTGGACCAGGAACGAATTTCGGGTGCTTCCTAAAGGCGGATTTAGCAGCGAATTCGCCGCGAAAAGGACCTAAGCATGCGCAGTTTGCATTTATGATTCCGCAGCGAATTCGCAAGATAGTAGGATAGATGTCTACTTTTTCACGGCGAAAGAATTTCTCAACGATTTCATGGCGAATTTAGCAGCGAATTCGCCTCGTGGAAATCCACCTTAACAAGTAAGCTCTCGCTGCGCTTGGGCCCATTGATACGGAAAATTAATAGTAATACAATACAAAAATACAGAGTAACGAGATAAAGTAGTTGCTGTTGAAAATAAGTAGTTTATAGTTGCCACTTACCTTCAAAAGCTGGTTGGTGAGAGAAATCTATAAATAAAAAAATTATGATTATGATGACGCTTTTGTTCTGTGTAGTGATTCAAGTAATAATCTAAAGCAATTTCGGAATGAATAATGTTAGACGAAAATCAGCAAGCATTTGCGTTATTTTAACATAATTTAAAATAAAGTAAATCAATCAAGAAAAAAAAAACAAGTTAAAATGGAAAATAGGAAAATAGTACAGAAACTTCGGGCTTCTGTTTTGTGTACTGAATAAAAATATAATCCAAAGTAACTTTGGAATAAATAATGTACATAATGTGGGGTTAACAACTGTACAAATCCTTAAGATGCAGAATGGCAAGGGGAATTTTTCAGAAAACTTACCACAGGCATGGATGAGAGCCATGATAGGAGATCTTTTGCCAAACCAACAGGGTTTCTTGAAATAATATCACTGCAAAAAAGAAAAGGAAAATATATAAGCTTATGATTACTTCAGGAAAACAGGGCAAAAGCATTGTGCCACTTATACAGTAAGCCCATAATGTGGTAATGAAGATCATACTAATAAAAGCTATTCAGAAGTAAGCCTTTCAAACAAATATTTTCATGAAGGCTTTGAAATGCCGAAAAAATTGGCTTTTAATGTATCATTTCTTCTTTGTATCATTGATTATGCTGTTGTATTACATATTCAGTCTTAAAAAAGTCTAACAAAATTTAAGAGTTAAGCAAGGCAAGGTTCCAAAGGACAAAAACTGGGAATTATCAGGTTTATGTTTACAAATGAGTCAGCAGTAGCTACGGGGGAGGGGTTCAAGTTCAACCCTTCAGCCCCCTATTTATATACATCTATACATTCAAGTTATGCAGCGTAGTTCTTGTGAGGCCAAATTATGTGCCCAGTTAGCATACCGTAAATCCTCGAATTAGCCCCCTGGGGGCTTATTTAATTTTGATTATTTTTGAAGGGGGCTTATTCGAGGGTAGGGCTTAAACGAGGGGGGGCTTATAAAATTATTCATAAAATCATCATCATTTATTATATATTTTGTGATTCATCATAGACCGAAAGAGTGATTTTTCTGTCATAGCGCCATAAAGTACAAATATGGACTCAAAAGGCTAAAATCAACTTGTCAGGGGTGGGGGCTTATTCCAGGGGGGGGCTTATAAACAATTTCTCGCTCTAGGGTAGGGGCTAATTCGAGGGGAGGGCTTATTCGAGGAGGGGAGAATTCAAGGATTTACGGTATGATTCTCTTTTAACAAAGAACAAAAGATAATTTGATAAAGCAGATGCTGACCTTTCAATCTGGGTGGTCTTGGAAATCATCCATACATCACAGTATGTGCGTGCAACCAATGAAAAAGCAATTAAAAGTAGAAAACCAGTCTGTAAAATGAGAAATGTTTTCCAATTCACTACTTGTATCAAACATAAATTAAAAACCATCTGATGACATTCCACAACATGCAGATATCAATCATTCACAAATATGTCACATTTAGTGTGTTGATGTCCAAGATGATTTAAATGGTGCTGTTTGGAGGAGGTGCATAACAGAAGCAACCATATTAAAATATCAATGGTAGGAGGACACACAATAAAAAAGAAGCAGCCGTTTGGGTGTCAGAAAGTTACTAAACGGTTAGGGGCAGCAGCAACAGAAGATTAACAAATAACAAAACGATTTAAGGTATTTGTGAATATACATAGTTGCATACATGAGATTTGTATGGTGTATGATGAACTATTGAAAAAGGGGGGGAAGTTAAAAAAAATTGTTAAAAGGAATTGTTAAAAAAAACTAGCCTTGGGGGAAAATTATTGAAATTTTTTCAATAAGCAGATACACAAGAAACTTTTCACAAAAAAACGACTTTCCCGAGCCCCCTGCCAGCATATTCAAAATTTCTCACCTCAGGACAAGTAACACTTGGAACAAGAATTTTCAAGATGTGGTACAGCTGTCTTCAAAGAGAAAAGAGAAAAGCGATGTTACTACCATAAAAGTTCTATTTGGCACCCTCTACTGAGCTCCCTTTCTAACTACCAAGGGTGCAGGAACCAGGGGACAGCTATATAATTGACCCCAATTTCCGAATAAGCCCTTCCCCAGAGCTCAATAGAGCTTTAACAGGATTCGAGAGGACTTTAAAACTTCAGCAATCTGTACTTCGTTCAGTTTTGATAAAACAAAGCTTTGCCACAGGTCAAGTTGACCTTTGTAAAAGATCAGCATATTATTGAGCTCTCTGACATAGTAAACAGTATTTAAAGATAAACACTTCTTTCTTAGATAGGATTATGCTAAGCAAGTACTGAAACAAATCAGCAAAAATCATGGTTGAATTTACAAACAATAAAAAAAATGTTGTAATAAGCTGCCCAAAGCCTTCAAACAATAAGAATTTTGAAACTGCAGCATTTAATCAAGGCATTAAGTCATTTATCCACAAAATATGACATAAATTTATGACCCTCGTGTGTATAAATTACTTGCATTGTTTTCTGGCTAATGTCAGTTGTTGATTTAACTAGGCCTTCGCATTCAATTATACTATCGCAAGACAACAGACTGGCTGCATGAAAAGTAGGCAAATGTTAGTTTTCCTCTGAGGAGCATCAGGGGTAATAAGTTAAGCATGCAAAACCTACCTGAAAAACCTTCCATCTACACTAGCTCTATCTTTTTTGAGAGCTTTCTAAAAAAACAAATTATCAAAAATATAAATGTTTGCAAAGTTAAATTAAATTACAAATGAAACAAATTAAGGCATACCCATTAATGTAATGGTCTGGTATTTTTGGCATTCTACAATAAACAACAAAACCTTAGAAAATGGCATACCTGATCTTGTGACAAAGCCAATCTACAACAAAGAAAGCAAGAATTTATCATACTGACAACTTTAAGGTAAAACAATGATGTTTTACAAACAAATTATAGACCTCAAGTCTGCACATTTCACAAATCAAAAGATTCTCAATGAAAGGAAGTAAGGTGGCATCTAAAGTGGAAGGATGCCAAAGATGATGCAATGCAGGTATTGTTTGAAGGGGGGAAAATGGTTTCTAGTCTACTCAATAAACCACAATAGGGTGCAGTTTAAGGTATAATCTTTGGCTACATTGAAAGTCAATGTGCAAGCAAACAAATGGCTGGTTAATAAATCACAATTTCAATTGTCTTTGGAGCCTCTTTCGCACCTGCAATCAGTCAGCAAATTTTTCGAAAACCCGTCTTTTATAAGAAGTTTTTGGCTTGGATTAACTGGGCATACGTCATACTAGAAAGTATGGCATGGTGTGCAAAATTGTTCTAAACAATACTCTATGGTTCTGTGTACGGACTGCTTTCTTTTGTGTGCAAGTGCCATACTCTAGTGGCATATGAGGTTTTGATGTAATGCAGTCAGATCATTTCTAAATAATTTATAAATCATGTATTGCAACCAATCACACTTCCATCTTTAGAATTATCTAGTATCTATCAAATGAAAGATAATTTGACACAGCATTTTAATAAATACTTTGAAAAGTGGTCCCCTTACTAATGCAGAGAACTTAATTTTAACGGACATCTCTGTTGAGGCAGAAATTGTACTTAGGGTACAAAGTACAGGTCAAAACAAATTCTCTTTTTTCTAAATTAATATATTTTCTGTTGCTGGAAAGCCAGACTGTCATATCAAAATTCCTCCCCTGATATTTTATAGACAGCAAAGTATATCAAGGTATAAGTTAAAACTACATCAAAATGTTTTCAAATTGCTTCAGTACCCGTACAATATGGTGTGATCAATACACTGTTATACGGGTCACGACATGTATGACACCCATTAGCTACATACCTTTGGACAAACCACAATCCTGAATAAATGAGAATTATCATCACGTTAGACTTACTTCACATCTGAGACGCTGTGCCATGTTATTGCTTTGAATGTGCCAACGGCAGCAATTGCTAGCGAGCCAACAAGGAGTGCATTTTTTGGGGTTAGCTGTTGGGAGCCTTTGCCCAGCAACTTGCTCCAGCTGGGTGCCATTTAGAAAATGGAAAGGTTCTAAAAAAACCTCGTTCTCGTAGACATTACATTGCGAATGAGATTAGCAGTTGCCATGGGTGCCGAATAAAATTCATTCTTGGATGTCATGGCGAAGTCTTCAGCGAAAGATCCTGCTTCGATAAATTATGTGCATCAAAATGACATATTGTGCGAGACTATAAGAAAAGAACAGAACAACCAAAAGCTGTACACTAGCTATAGTATAAATCCTTTTAAAAAAAGTAAGCATTGCATTAGAAAAGAGACCCGTCATTGCACTCCTGTCTTGGCCTAAATGTCTTGGTGGTGCTGGGTGAATAAATATTTAACCTTAAACCTCTCATTTATTTTTAGTGTATACACTAACTGGAAAACCAAATTCAACACACGATTCTGCTGACGGAGAAGAAGATGGTAAGCCTTTAGTTATATCAGTTAGTTATAGGCCTAAGTTGGAAAAGCGCTTTTCCTGTTGTCTTCTTTCTTTCTTTTACATAAAAATATCGAACTTTCATAATGGTAGGTACTTTATTCCTGTAAGGATAGAAAATCTGTCTTTAACTTAGCCTATGCTTGATTTTATATGCTCCCTTTCATGCATAAGCAAATATCTATAATCTTACAATTTTTGCTAACAACACGGGCATTTTTTCAGATGCATTCTTAAAAGTTATCAAAAGAGCTCACGAAACGCCAGTTCAAAAATTTGAATTTCCGCAAACAGAAGCACAAGAAATAGGATGGATAAATAAACCTTTGGTAAGATATGATATTTATATGTATTGCTAAATAACTTATATCTGTGATATGGAAAATACCTGCGATTTGGTTTTGCCACCTCCATGAAACAAAGCAAAAATAACAGAAGCAATTAAGTTTTAAATTGGTTTTCCTCCTCAGATTCAGAATCAAAGAAAAGACCCAAGGCTTCACCATCCCAGAAGTCACAGTGAAATTACGACATTCATGGATGCTTACTGGAGGCAGAAAGAACAATCAGAAAATCTAAACTAGTAATTTAAACTTAAGAGATCTAATCATTTTACATTTTCAGTTGTAACAGGTAGAGTAAAGAATACATTTTATTTTATGTCTTTATATTTCTTAGAATATAATGATGAAGGCATTGGGGTTTTGTATATTAAAGTAGATAGCAAAATAACACACAGACCTGTTACTAACTTAACCATTACTGCAGGTTTAAGGTTGAAAGCATTACACAAAAATAATCACTTTTCTTCATGAAATACCCAATTTATTTACAATTGCACCTGAGTTATTTCCAAGACCCTCCACACTCTAAGTTTTTTAATCTTTTTATTGATAATAGCAACTATACTGATGCTAGGTTGGAGTTATCGACACTTTCGCTATCTTTTCTTTGATTTCATGTTATTTCTTCTTATCTTTCCAAGTCTTTTTGGTTTTCCTTTACCAGGCTGAAACAATAAAAAATTATATATAAATTACAGCAATATTAGCTTAAATATCATCAATAATGATAATAAGATGTGTAAGAACTTAACACAAATCTTTCCTCTTTTCTTTGTGATCAAGATTGTTATATCTATTATCAGTCCTTTTCGGGAATGAAGCAACACGTATGCGGCAAATTTATTTGCGAGTTCGATTCGCACACGTAGTTATTCAAGACGGTATTTAAGAAGTGGGACAAAAATAGGTATTCAAGTCTCCCTCTAAATCCCACTACCGTAAAATGAGTATCATCCTTAAGTTTATGTGTACTACAGGACTCAAGACTGCTCAGCAGTTTCTTCATTGGTAAACTCAGACTTGTCAGTGTCTGATTCGTCCGAACTATGGTCTGAACTATTAATGTCAACAGGACTATCTGTTGTCTGCTCTGTTCATGTTCTTCATGAACATCAATATTGATTATAACAACCTTGTCGCATCCTTTCCATAACTAAAACATGTTTTAAGCTCAACTTGGTCCTTTCTAACAGTTTGTTCCCATACGCTTGTTCCCATTAAAGCATATGTTTTGACATTGGATGTGTCGAACATCATGGTACCGCTTGACTTAAGCAAAATAACACTTTGCGAGTGCGATGAAAAGCACTCATGACTCAATTTAAATGTGTGCCTAGGCGTGCGTGTGCAATTAAAATTACAACTACAACAAAATTTTTGAACTCTATTGGAAAAATAGCACTGGAATTATAACAAAACGTTGGCATGAAAATAACAGCAGCAATAAGATATTTCACATACTTTGCCTTTTGCCTTTGGTGCCTTGCTATGAACTGATGATTTAAAGCCACTCATGTCTCCTGAACTGTTTGAGCTGTTCATTTTCATTCTCTTCTTTTGACCTCCAAAACCATATTTTGAATCCTTCAAGTTTATAAAAATTAAGAAAAATAAAGCTGAGCAAACAACAAATTCAGATGAATAACACAACAGTAAAGCAAATAATAAAAACTTTGGTGCTGAGATTTAAACATAAGCAACACCAAGTCATATATAAAGAGCATATTTTTCAACAATTCTTACCTTCTTTTTCCTTTTTGACGATTTTCTGAAAGAAAAGAAACAATTTGCTATGATTAGGTGTTTAACAAAGTCAACATCAAACAAATAGTTTATGGAAGAGGAGACATCAAGAAAAATCTTTGCAGAGTTCATGAAGACTCTGGAATAAAATCAAGTTATCTAAGGCTTGTATAGGAATTAAAAACAAAATGTCCAAAAATATAACAACACTCACTCAAACTGTGGCTTTTGTTTTGATTTTTCAGTATTTATATTAAACAGATCCCCATCATGATTACTCATTTTATCTTTACCTATAAAATTAAAGCTTCAATAACATTGTTTCAGCTAACATTTTATCAAAATATTTGCAAT
>WUAR02030126.1:0-10148 GCA_015164055.2 Chrysaora achlyos
CAGGTCTCCTCCACAGCCAAGGTGTTTCTTTGTGTTTCGGCTTAAAACCTTCATCAGAGCATAGAACATATAGTGAATTGGACATATGCTTATATATATATGCGTTCCACGAGCAGCCTCACAATATGTACTCATTCTTCGTACATAATAAAACCAACCGCAAGTATAATGGAAACTTTGTTGAACAATAAGGTTCTGTAGTTGTTGTTGTTGCTGTTTACATTTGAGATAGGGCCCAGGTGGGTTTGTTGAGTGTAGGAAAGTTATAATTGCGGAATAGCCAAACGTGTTGTTTTTCCCTTGTTGCATTGCTCTGTAAAGTTGATACACAAACCACTTTTTTCACACATTACCTGTAAATGGCTATTTTCTAGCTTATGCCACCCCTCATGAAAACGTAACTGATATGTACTCTAAAACAAATTGATACGCCACAAGACCATGACCGTGAAATAGAAAACTGCAGTGCAAACATTTGCCAAAATTGTTCTGTCTTTTTGTCGAATTGCTCATTCTGTAATGTCTATGCCAATAATTGGGACCAAGATCTTTGCTGGCGTTCAGATCAGCCTAAAAGTAAACACAGCATTCATTTTCCCACCCGTTAAAAAGCCCAGGCCTATCTAGGCTAATTCGAGTTTTAATGTGTTGAACTGCCATTTGTATAAGCACGATTGTACATGAGGCCTCAGCTTGCAAGTGTTTTGTTTGCATGTTTTCGTCATTATATCTGGCAACTGTGTGGGCACCCTTGCTTTGTGGGAAATTAAGAGGATATTAGGCTCTAGGCTGGCACTCCTAATATAATCTAATTTTCTGAATCTTCCAAGAGTTTCCCAAGATATTTAGCTATAGTTATAGAACTTCGAACAGGGCTATTTCTTCAATATATATGTACCATGTTTTATTACTGATTTAGAGTAGTAAAAGGAACAAACCAAGTAAGCATAACTACCTTGGTTATGATACTTAAAATTCAGCTTAGTCCATATTATATCCATATACTTTTGAATGACTTATTGGAGCTTGTGTCAAATTGCCCTAAAATGTGAAACAAGCAAATAGCTAATATACCTCTGATTTTCATTCTTTTATTCATAGGTATTTCCGACCTCTCCAGAATAAGACATGGGAAGGAGTTGAAGTAAAAAAATACAAGGAAAAGCTGTTCAAATAATTCCGGGATGAAACTATCCTGAACAATTACCGATATCATTTTATAACATTTTTATTGAATTATAATTTTCGTATTCTTTTAAGAAATTTGGGGTTATTAATGAGAATATAGATATCAAATGAGTATAAAAATCTTATCAAAGTTTAAACTGCAAGGGGCTATTTATTAACTAGCATATTACAGACTTTTGTAACTCATCCGCTGCCACCTTAGCTCCAAAATACAGAAACTATAGACGACATTACTGTCAATGTTCTTGATTTTTTTTTAATATTGCCATCTTGCTCTTATTATCAGTCTATTTTGTAAAATTACTCATCAAGAATAATGTATAATAATAATAATAATACTAATAATAATAATAATTAATATTATTATAATGATATTATATAATAATAATAATTATTATTATTATTATTATTATTATTACCTCCACGAGGCCATGAAATACCGGGTTGGCGTCCGGCGGGGGCTAGTCTGTCTCATGGGTAGGGGGGACTTTGCAGCCTTGGTTGGCTACCCCCCCCCCCCTAGTGATGGTGTCACGTTAAAGTAAAAACACCCGAGGGAAGGAAAACTCGGATAAAACCATCCTCGTTTTAAGTGTCAGTGTCTAATGATAATTCGTCAAACAACAACGTGAATGGCACTGGAACCAATAATGGTGAAGGGGCCTCGTTCGGCAGGTGTCCTGTGGATGTGCAGCGCAGGCCCGGTCGTCATCAAGCAACTGCCCGACAAAAATGGAGTAAGACCACCAATAGATTAGTAATATATTGTAAATTCAAAAGTGAACCTAACAGAAGAGGATGTCGAAAGAGAATGATAGATTAGAAGAGATAAAGGGGTGTTTGAGATTAGCGAACAGAGATTGATGGCTCAGTCACGAGCAATTGTAGTTAATCAATGGTTAACAGATGTAGAGCTTGAGGAAATAACGAGGGCAATTGAAAGAGAAAGTACTGACGTAGTGGTGGGTATGAATGAGTGGAAAGAAAGGACGTCATTTGAAGGTGAACAAGAAACATGAACAGAAGCAGACGATGGCAGAGAAGATAGGATTGCAAGTGATAATTTATTATGTTGAGCGAAGAAGAGGCGAAACAGCTGACTACCATAAGTGCTTTTTATAGAAATAAAGAAAAACCACCAAAAGCAACATTCAAAACGGTGAATAAGAAGAACATACGAAGTGAAATAAAAAAGCTGGATAATATTTTCAAGAAGGATAATATTATCATTACGTCCACAATAACCGAAACAAACAGATTTGTTATTGCATTGATATGGTATGTAGCCCATAAAATGGGCCTGAAAGAAAGAGAGCAAAGACCAAAGAAAGATCCTTCATGGAAAAGACGTATCAACAACGATATCAAGGAATTGAGAGGAACTTAAATAACTTGAAAGGAGACAGAATAATGAAATGTGTAGCAATAGAGGAATGGAATATATCAATAATAAGTACAGGGTTAGAGAAAAGGGTGTTAGCGTAAGGATAGAGGAATTAAGGCAAAGAGTGGTAGCGAAAGCGGTGAAGGTTAAGAGATATGAAGCCAGAAACGAACAGCAGCGTCAAAATAGACTAATTGAAGTAAATCAAGGAAGGTTATATCTGGAATAAGATGGAAAAGATAGAAGTGAAATTCTGATCCCAGATGCAGATGAAGCACGAACATTTTTGAGCTCAATATGGGAAAGTCCAATAGAGCACAACACTCAGGCAGAATGGCTGGGAGAAATCAAAGAGGAGATGACAGGATTAAACCATGAACAAGAAGACATAGAAATTGAAGAAGGAAAGGTTAAGAAACAGTTAAGGAAGATTCTAAACTGGAAGGCCCCAGGACCTGATGGAGTGCAAGGCTTCTGGATCAAGAACATAAATGGACTCCACAACAGAATTGCTGAGCAACTCAATGAAATAATTAGAACTGGTGTTGTGCCGACATGGATGACAACAGGTAGGACAGTGTTGTGTGTGAAAGATATTAGAAAAGGTCATGCTGCGGACAACTATAGACCGATATCGTGTCTACCACTGATGTGGAAAAAGTTGACAGGGATAGCTGCAGATCAGATTTACACATATATGGAAGAGAGAGAGTTATTCCCAGATGAGCAAAAGGGGTGTAAAAGAGAAGCAAGGGGAACAAAAAATCAGCTACTTATCGACAAGACCATTATAAAGAATTGCAAAAGAAGACACACAAATCTCTCCATCGCATGGATTTACTATCGCAAAGCTTACGATATGGTACCGCAATCGTGGATAATGGAATGTCTAATCATGACTGGAGTTGCAGAAAACCTCAAAGAGTTTTTACTAACAAGCATGCCTAGTTGGAAAACGATATTAACAGCAGGGAAAGAAGAATTAGGAGAAGTAACCATTCAGAGAGGAATCTTCCAGGGTGACTGCTTGTCCCCGCTACTATTTGTGATTTGTCTTTTACCAATGTCGATGGTACTGAGAAAGTGCAAGGCTGGATATCAACTTAAAAGGGGAAAAATGAAAGTAAATCACCTCCTTTTCATGGATGATTTAAAGTTATTTGCAAAGGATGAAAATGAGATTCATTCACTGGTAAGAACTGTGAGTGTTTTCAGTCAGGACATAGGAATGATGTTTGCAATTCAGAAGTGCGGAGTGGTTGTAATGAAAAGAGGAAAAGTTATGAATAGTGATGGTGTACAACTGTCAAACGGTGAAACAACTAAAAATGTCGGAGAAGAAGGTAAAGTTTCTTGGTATGCTGGAGATGGACGAGATTATGAATCAAGCTATGAAAGAGCTTGTTCAAAAGGAACACCTACTAAGATTGAAAAAGATACTTAAATCAAGACTGAATGGAAAGTATATAATCACTGCAATAAATACATGGGCAATGTCATTGCTGAGGTATGGGGCTGGTTTGATAAACTGGACAAAGACAGAACTACAACAACTTGATAGAAAAACGAGAAAGAAACTTACCATGTATGGAGCGTTCCACCCTAAAAGCAATATGAATAGACTCTATTTAACAAGACAGGAAGAAGGGAGGGAATTTGATTGGAGCGGAAGAGACTGTACGAAGTGAGGAGAATAGTCTTGGCTGGTATGTGATTAACAATGACCACGAATTAATGAGATCGGTTGAAAAAGAAAGAATATTGAGATAAAATGAAATCAAAGACTCAAAATTATGGAAACGACAGAATAAAGAACAGCATAAGAATGGGTGGATAGATAAACCGCTACATGGACAAGCAGCTGCTGCTACCAAAGATTTGATGGATAAGGAAAAGAACTGGAATCGGTTAAAACGTGCAGGATTAAAAAAAAAACCAGAGAGCACTATATTTGCAGTGCAAAAGCAAGCAGTAGGAACCAATTCCATAAAGAACATCATTTAGAAAGAAAATGTATCAAAAAATGCAGAATGTGTGGAAAAGCGGATGAAACAATTGCACACATTGTTTCTAAGTGTCAACAGCAAGCACAAGCACAATATAAAGGCTGGAGACATGACAAGGTAGCTCAAATTGTCCACTGGAAGCTAGATCAAAAACTAGGATTGGACCATGGAGATACATGGTACAATCATAAAGTAGAGAGTGTGATTGTGACAGAAGACTTTAGGTTATTATGGGGTTTTCCCATGCAGACAGATAATCGACTGGAGGATGACCGACCAGACATTGTTTTTGAAAACAAAAAGGATCGATAGTCTTTGCTGATTGACATATCCTGCCCCTTCGATACAAGAATTGAAAGAAAAAAGGGAAAAATTGAGATGTATCAAGATTTGAAGAGAGAGATCAAGAGGCTTGGAAAATCTTCATTCAGGCTATTGTAAAAATTCACCCTAAATCAGCCCTGGATTTGCTTTCCTTCCAGGAATCGATTTGTGGTTTTTCAGAGAGTTTATCCTTTGACATCTCAATACGATTCTGCCTTCCGTATGTCAAATGTCAATCAAATACAGAGCTGCTTTTGGCATGCACAAACGAATATGCATTTAATGAATTCCTCCGCCGGGAGCCAATCCCTGCAGCACAGATTATTCAACAACAGGTTTCCATTGCTTATCGCCAGCCAGGGTGCATTCCATGTACTTAGGCCCGAAGATCTTCGGCGTGCATAAAGGCTTTTTTTCAGCGTTCCGCGTGGAAACTAGCAAAAAACATTTCGGCGTGCGTCAGCTATCTAGAAGCTGGCGTGCGAAACTGGAATTCCTTTTTGCCGTGTATATATGCGTTGGCGCAGTGCAGCGCAGGCAAATAATTTCTGTGAATCCAAACTTCTTAAAAAAAATTTATTACATGAAATCTCTGTTGGAAATTAGCGTACAGACACAGAATAATCCTGACGTGAGAGAAAGAATGGAGTTGCGTGATTAATATTTCCGAATCTTTGTTTCAATGTGAAATGCACTAATGCTTACTTCCTGTATATCGCTGTCCAGACACATAACATCTGTGTATGGCGTCACTCATGGTGAGTTTATTTTACACAGCACAGAAGAAGAGAAAACAAGGTGCGTAATTGCAATCGTTGCGTTGTGAAATAAAGATTGGACGCTCTGATATTCGCTACTTTTACACGTGTTTTTTTGCTTTGAATAAAAGATCAATGAGACGAAATGAAAGCTTTCTTACCAGAATAAAGATGGTAAGTAGTATATAAACATTTATTTCAGAATCTTTCTTTTTTTTTTACAAAACTTTAACAAAAACATTAAACCACTGTTTAACTTTTAGGAGTATATTTTTTGAAATTCCTACAAAGTTTTAAATGGTTTGTATCCCGCTCAATTCTTATTTTGTCAATTTTAATTTAGCCTGGATTATTCGAAACCTAGCTTGCTCAGACTCCCGCTCGGACTCCGCGTAAAAGTAATGGAGATAGTTGACAGAGTTTTAATGGGAATTGCCTCTTAAAAACTTAGTAATTTTATGAAACTAATAAAAAATTTGGTAGGTTACTCCAATCTGCTAAATATTCCAAGAATGCTGTACCAATACTAGTTGCTTACCAAAGAAACATTTTAAAAACTTATTTTATGAGTAAATTTTTAGCATGATGAAAATTTTCGTTTTAGCAATGGAAACTGAATGTTCTGTATGCGCAAAGAAGGTCGGAAACGCACATAAATGTACTCAATGCAAGAAATCTGTTCACCTATTCTGTGGAAAACCAGTTGGAGAAGAAGGCTATGGACAGCAAGTCACTTGTTTCAAATGCACTAATTCTGGAACGTATGGAATCTCAAAAGTGTTTTCTACTATTTATATACAGTACGCATTTTTGTTTTCTATACGTATTTTTTATAAGAAACTCTTTATAAGAAACCCAGACTCTCGAATGGCGAAAAAAATTTAAGCAACTCATGTACTGGAACATTTAATCAAGAAACTATTCACCTGTGAAATATTTTAATTGTTTTCCCCCGTTTTGTCTGCAATAAAGTATTTCACACGCAGGCAAAACTGGAAAGCCATAAGTATTCAAATGCAACCTACAATAGGTTTAAAACATAATTCTGGTTAAAATTACTATGTCACTAATATAGACATTCAAGAAACTCGTAAGGAAGTTTCAGTACTGGGCCAATTTTATAGCTTATTATTGAATCAAATACGTTTATATTGCTTCTGAAAGACTGTCCCATAAGGTCTGCTATAGACCCTCTGTTGAGCTAGCTGTACTGATGTACTGGTTTGGTGGTTTTCTTCACACAGCATTTCATTAATCAATTTCTACTATTTAATCTAATAGATCAAAGAAGCAACAAAAGTGAAGTGAGAGCAATAAAAAAGCGCCCTGCTGTGTGGGATTGGAAGGCGCAAGCAGACAGCAAAAATGTGTTCCTGCTATTCCGTAAAAAAAGCGAAAGATCGTGTCAAAAACAGAAAATCATGTGTGATTTCAGTGCATGGAGCTCTACTTTATGAAAAAAAGGCCAAAACGATTTGTCAGCTTTTCTAGAGTAGACGCTTCGACTCTTCAATCGGCATAAGGAAAGACTGCACAGTAAGCGCCTGCACAATTGTTCCTGGAGCATCAACAGAAACTGCAGAGCTTGAAACGAGATTTCTTGCGAAGAAAACTGGTAACAGTGATGATGATGGTGATAGTGATTGTAAGGAGCACTCAACACAATCTGATGATCTGAGTGGCGAGGAGGAAGATTTTGATCAGCCATTGGCACTGCTACACCCATTGGAAGTCAAGTCATTGGCGCCAATACAAGAGCCGGTACAACCAATAGAACCGTTACAACCACTGGAGCTGGTACCACCATGGGAGCCGACGTCAGTAGAAATACCTCTTGGTCAGCAACCTCCAGTCACCAATACAGGTGGAGATCGAGTGCTACAAAGAACACTGCTACAATATGCCGAAACTGCAAAGTCCACCACTACAGAAACCGGAAACGATGCTTCGATCAAACAGCTGGCAGATGCAATTTCTTCTTTGACTTCAAAAGTTGAAGGAATAAGCAATCAGCATAGGTCACTCATCCAATTTGCAGTAGAAGACAGGGGGTCAAAAGAGTTGCCGTTGCTGCAAAGACCAATAACATCACCGAGTTAATTGAATTGACTGAATTGCTGGAATGGTTCTATGATGAAGATAACGAATGTGCAATTCTTCGTTGTCTTCCACGCTTTAACGTTCACTTAGCAGCCAAACCAAACTTTGCCAATTCGAGATTTAAAGCTCAACAACTGTTGAGAAAGTCAGGTAATGGAACCTTGGCAACTGGAATTTTCCTTAACACAGAAACAACGAGGGCACTGATTTTGGGACACTGTCAACTGTGGTATCGACAGAAAAACTTTATACTCAACCACCTTTGTCTGATTAGCGAAGGCTCGATAAATCACCAGACGGCAATGAATGAGTTCAACAAGTGCCTGAAGATAAAGGAAAAGAAAACAACAATAGCGAAAAACATTTTTCGAGCAGCTATCACTGACCTAAAGCTGGGAGCAGCCGCAAAACATTTTGAAACATTGATTTCGTTTTTGGCTTCTTGCAATGTTGACGTAGGAAAGATTGGATATGGTCGAAATAACTTTAATGACATATTGTATTGCCTGGAAAAAGTTATAAATAAGAAAGTTAGCAATTGGTCAAACACACCTCAACCATCAACGCTTCTGCCACCACATTTTTGGATAACTGTTGATAAAGGCACACCATCAAGGTTAACAAACCAAGCACAGCTGATTGTAGCTAGAGATCATCGTGGCATTCCTTGCCCCATCCCAGTAGATGCACCAAAGGTCTACACAGAAACTGGAGAGGCATCGTACGAAAAACCTGCCGATCAAGTGCTTGACACCTTGAGTGAAAATTTTTCTGACAGCGTGGTTTCATGAATGTGTGGCGTTGCGGCACACGGGCCTTACCAGGCCTCTGGGTTTTCCCAAAACTCGCGAGACAGGCTGAATATTGAACATGACAATGAATTGGCGTTACCGATTACTTGGGACAAAGCTCATGTGATGAACTTAGCAGTCATTGACGTAAGAGACGGCAAAATGGAAATTGGTAATTTTTTCGTTAATTTAGAAAGAGGAGCAACATATTCAATCACACTCTAGCCCATGGAAAAGGTTTTGCGTTGAAATGGTGGACAAAAGTGCCAGAAGACAAGTGTCGTACGCTACGCAACGCAACGTTTTTCTACTTCCTCGTATGAGCAATGGGTCAAAATAGAAAATAGCTTCGATTCATACCTGAAGGCGTTCTTTTGCACCCTAATCGAAAAGAAGAAAATGAATGGCAGTACATGATTACTGCCATTCATTATGTCAAACATACAGATTATGTCGAAGATCTTCTTGGAGTACTGGACATAATGGAACCTGTGGTCCAATTGATGGCACAATCACAGTCACTAGAAACCCCCATATGGAAATTGAAGCTCTGGTGGCCGAAAATCAAAAACAAGCTTTAGAAAACTGCCAAAGGTGATACCAAGATAAAATAAGGAGAACTAGTTAGTGATACTGAGGCATTTCCTAGGTTACAAAAGGTGAATTAAAGCCAGGAGGAAAATTTAAAGGAATAGCCTTACTGAAGGGCTGGCTGATTACAAAAGATACAGGAAAGAATGCCGGTGCTGACAGGTTTACTTGTCAAATGCGAGAAAGCCCCGACATCAAAGAGGATAGAGAAAAGTTTAAAAAAAATCTTTGTGAAGCATTGCAGAAGCGCATTGCTTCAGCGGTAAATGAAAATGTTGTATCGGTGCTTCAAATTTTTGATGCTGCAAGTCTTGTGAAATTTAGCTGTGGAAAACTGATTGATCATGACACAGTAGATTTCGTTGTTAGTGGTGAAAGTTTGAAGAATATGGTGTCGCTGAATGCAAGAGACTCATGAAAGTTGTTTTGAAAATGCCTCACATTATTTCATCTGGAATGAACCTTGATGAACGAATGGCCCACAAATATATGTCCGCAATAAAGGATTCAATGAGAAAAGCTATATTGAGAGGTATGTGCCCAGAGTGGTTTGTGGAGGTTTGAAAAGCGACATCAGGAAAGAGTGACCAAAGAGCTAACCTCGTTGAATTCTTTGAAGAAGCATTAGAATCCCTGGATTCGATTTTTCTGATGACATTTTCAAGCGTTTACCATTCGTTTTATGCTCAACAGGATTTTTACGATATGGTGAAACCTCCGTCTTGCACACTACTTGATGTTGCACTGGCGATGAGAGGTCCAGAAGCTATTGCCGAAAGCTATTGCCGAAAGCTTCTATAATTCCATTAGAAGTCAGCAACAATCTGGGGGCCAAAAAAACGAAACGCTTGAAAGACGAACAAAAATAAACTGGTTTTTGCCTTCTCTTAAAAGCTGTGAGGGTATTATAAAAGAAGGTGTTCAGTTGTATTCTTTATATTTTGTTCGATAGTTTGCATTGCAATTCAATAGAGAAGACACAAATACAAAGTACTAGCAAGGTCCT
>WUAR02030237.1:0-10147 GCA_015164055.2 Chrysaora achlyos
GCAAAAGGAATCACGAGGTGTGGTCACATCGAGAGGAAGGACTGGGGTCGCACTGCTTAGATTAGCCCTGGGCTATGTCAGTGGTCCCCCTGGGCTCAACACAGAAACCCATACCTTGCGAAGATAGCAAGCGTATGTGCCAATGAATCAATCAATCAATCAATTAATCGATTGATAAATCAGTTAGGATGACAATATAAACTTACTGGTTTATGTTTCTCAAGTTTTGGAATCTGAAAAATCAACATGAAAATTACAGTGTTAATAATCAAGATATACAAACACTAAAAGTGGACCCATCACTATTTGGAATAATTTAGAATAGCCTGTTTTCCTAACCTAACACTTTTTGGGAGTTCACAATTATGGAAAGAGCTTTTATAGTAAGTAAGGATGACGGTTACAAAACTTCAATATCTTTTGTCGTCTTTGATTTATAGCCGTGCGAAGGGAATTATTGAAGACGTCATAGCACGGACCTGTCTAAAGTCACAGACCAAAGATAAAGCAAAATAACGGTCTCTGTAGCTAAAATTGATTTCAGAGATTTACATGTGCCTTTTTTAAAGGAGAATACCCGAAAAATCTCTAAGAACTGGATCTATGACACTTGACTTTGAATAAATGACAAGAGTTTGTCTAAAGAGAATTTTATAAAGATACGTCTTCCTTGCAAGCATTTGAAATGAAGACTTACAGAAGAATGTTGGGAGTATCATGGAAGGTAAGGAAGACAACTGAGTGGGCTAAGGCCAGGATTCGAGGAATATGAGCCGGAAGGAGTGGTAGAAATGGTGAAGAGGAAGTTCAAATACTTTGGACACTGCGTACGTGGATGAGGAACAGCAAGAGCAGTGATGGAAGGTGGAATGCATTGAAGACGAGGAAGAAGGCGACCTCTGGAGAGTTGGATGGGAAGTTTGAAATGGTGGAATTGAGAAGAAGAAAATATATTCGGACTTATCAAGGCTGTTTCTGACACTATATTAGACATGATAGTCACCACTTATCATGACAAGCCTTTGATATTTTGTAGGGCGACGTTAAATAGGAAAGAAACCACATTTCTCATTGCCCGATGATGGGAGACGGATCTCTCCCGAAACGTTGCCCTACAAAATATCAAAGGCTTGCCATGATAAGTGGTGACTATCATGTCTAATACAGTGAGAAGGAGAAGTTGAGCTGAACAGAATGGCTGAGGATCCGGTAGTATGGAGACAGGTTGTTCATGAATGGGTGAACCCACGGCCGCTTCGGCTAAGGAGATGATGATGATGATAAGACAGTATGCTACGAAGTGTGAGAGCTCGCCTCTGGAATAACCTTCCTCGTCATTAAAATCAATTTCCAACTCCAAAACCTTTGGCACTGAATTAAAGCAAACTATTATCAATAGCTATTAAATCCTTCATCACATTAGTCACTTGATTAGCTCATTTTTAACTTGTTATTGTTATTTCATCTTGTTGTTTCTTATAAACATTTTCGATATTGTATTTAACCATATTATTAGTCTTATGTTAACGGCCAAAGCTAGATAAGCTCTGCTTTTCTTGGGTCGTGTAGAATGCAATTTTTATGTTTATTAAGTATGTATTGTTTTAATTTTTGTATTCTACAAAGAAAATTGAATTGAATTGAATGATGACGTGCTCCTACCTTTTCGGGCACCGGAACACTTCTTGGTCGAGGTTTCGTCAAAGTGAATGGCTTGATTTCTGGAAAAGAAATCCGAAAAAAACAATTATACGCAACGAATATATCAGATTGTATACAGGAGGACAGGGGTAGCTATATAGCACTGTAAACCAACAATTTAGGGCATTTTATCTGAAAGCAACTGATGGAAAAGATCTCGGAGACAAGGAAATAATTACACGCTTTTTTATAAGAAAGTTTAGAACAACCCTAGTACTCAAAATCTCTAAGCGATCCTAGGATATTAGTATTCAAACTTTCTTAGAACTTTCCTAGCAAAAAATATGATTTTTTGTACTTTTTTCCCCCGCATACACAATACGCTTCGAAAAAAGACACTTTCGCCATTATTTGGTCTTGAAAGAACTCAAGCCATGATTGCATGGATTTCAGTCTGAATTTATGCCAAGTTTGACAGAAAAAGTAATAAAATTGCAAATAGTGAAAAAAAAACAATTAAGCAACAAAAAATCACTAGCTAGTACAGTACAACAGAAGTTGGGAGTAACAAGTTTGTGGTGCTTTTTCAATATAGCCTTCTGAAGTGTTAGTCTAGTTGAGTCAAAGGGCCAGTCCCTATCAGTTTGAATCGTATTTCGATGAAATATTTCTGTTCCTACGTGATAGGAAGTGATTTTTGAAAACAAAACATAATTTCATTCTTTCTTAGGTTTGACAAGGGCGGATATGTCACACTACGTACTATGGTTCTACCTTTGTCCGAAAACTGGTAGTTCTGTTCACCAAAACATTTTGCACATATATCCGCTGTCAACTTTAACGTGACTTATCGCTGACGATGTCTGTCTGAACAGGTAGTTTCGATTTTCGACCAAAAGTTAGAAATATATGTTTTTTTCGTAAATTTAACAGACCAAGGTAGAACCGCTTATGTGAAAAATTTGAGATACTGGTCTTTTTTATGAATTTAACGAACAACGGTGGAACCGCTGATGTGAAAAACTTGAGATACTGGTATTTTTGTCGTATATTTGGCGGACAAAGGTAGAACCAGCTTACATGTTAAATAACTTGTGAAAAGTTGATGAAAAGGTAGACTGATTTTAAAATTTCACCTTTGTCCCGAAAACTGGTTGTTTTAGGCAAGCAAGACCTACTGTGTGAAAAAAGAACCGGTTATTTTTCCAAATCCCTTCGGACAAACATGGGGCCATATACTTTACAGTACTTGTCCACTCCTGGTTTGAAGAGTTCAGTAATGAACTTTTTTAGGAGCTACTTTCTTATAAACAACTTCTTAAAAAAAGCGTGTACGGGGAGCTGACAAAAGTTTGCAAAATCTAAACAGCGAAAGAAAGAAGATTCAAATACCTGTACTGGCTTTGATGTCTCTTGGCCTTGATTTTCCAGAAAGTCTGCTAGAGAGATTTTCAGTCATTTCTGCTAGTTCAGGTAGCCACCTGTACGAAATTTGGGACAGCAAGCTTAATCATAGGGAAATTATATTTCATAGATATAGGGCATCTTTTAAGAAAAATGGATTGTTATTACAAGATGCAACAGTTTCATATGAACAGGATATATTTCTAGAGGTTATGTGCATTAAGACCTCAGTTGATTGAAATTATTTATTTATTTATTTATTTATTTATTTATTTATTTATTTATATATTTATTTATTTATTTATTTATTTATTTATTTATTTATTTATTTATTTATTTATTTATCTATTTCTTTATTTATTTATTTATTTATTCATTTATCCATTTATTTATTTATTCATTTTTTTCATTTATTCATTTATTCATTTATTTATTCATTTATTCATTTACTTATTCATTTAATTATTTATTTATTTATTTATTTATTCATACATTTATTGATTTATTCATTCATTTATTCATTTATTTGTTCATTTATTCATTTATTTATTTATTAATTTTTTCATTTATTAATTAATTTATTTATTCATTTATTTAATTATTTACTTATTTATTCATATATCTATTTATTTATTTACTAATTTATTTATTTATTTATCTATTTATCTATCTTGCTATTGATTTATTATCTATCATTTATTTATTTTCTTTTCTTTTGTCCTATTGGGTTTCCTAAAACTGCTTGCTAATGCTGCAGATAGAGCAACTTTCAATCAAGAAATCTGGGGATGAAATCTTGAAATTGAACAAGAATGAACAAATTTGCTTCCAAATTTAGGACCATTATCCCAAAATCCAGCGATTTCTGTTCCTGGCACAAAAGAAATGGCAATAATATTAACAGATTAACAGACATCTAGGGAATAAATTTGATAATATCATTTGATAAAAAAAGCAGCCTACATACCTTAAAATAGGAGACAACAAATTTATTTGCACATAGCTATGTTCATAGAGTTTGCACCACTGCAAAAATAGAAAATTTAATAGCTGTTACCAAATCAATACTGATTTCTTCCTTGAGAGCTGTCTCAAAATCATTCACAGTCTTTAGGATACTAAGAATCACAATACAGCGGCAAGATATTAGCTAGTTCAAAGTAGATAAGTAAGTAGATAGTAAGTCATGTATAAGTTAAGTCTCTCGGTTTTTAGCTCTCCTTCTCATGTATAATTGGGTTAAAACTGTCTAATTCCTATTGGCTGCAATCTGAAATGATTGTAATTGACAAAGAGGGGGCCTATAGTGAAGTTTAAAGACTCTTATTTCAATGCCTTTTCTCATCTAGGGAAATTTCCTCAAATTCATTCATTCTAATATATTTACTTAGCCTCGCTTTACATCCATTCCTGTCCCACTTAGCATCACATTTGTTAAGGCATTCTTATTCCATTTCCTATTATGTGTTATTGTTAATTTACATCTATGTTGTTTGCCTTAATATTAGCATTATTTTTCTATATAAAAACCTTGTATGTTATCTCATTTGTACAGTAGTAGAAAAGATAGTCAATGTTTAGGAACGAAGAATTGTGTTTGCTAAAATATCCATCCATTGTCTTCCGTATGTTTTCAGCAACTTCTAGTTTTAACGTGCAGAGAACACAGAGCAAGAAAAAGATGTAGTTGTTTTGACTAACATTTTTCTATCTGAACTAAAGAGATTCCTTACAAGGTTTTTATTTAAAAATGAAAATGCTAAATTAAGGTTAACAAAGTAAATTTAAATTAGTTATAACGCATAACAGGAAAAGGAATAAGAATGCTTTAACGCAAAGGTGATACCACGTGTGACGTGAAGGGAATTGTAAAGCAGAGTTAATAAAAAATATAAAATGAATGAACTTAGGAAATTTGCTTGAAAGAAAATAAGGCCTAAATTTACAATATTTAATTCACTACAAATGCATAACTTTCCCATTCTGAGGCTTAAAAGCAAAAAACCACTTACTTCAGCAAACATCCAGGTTTTAAGGTTAGTTTCATCCATACAGAATGTTAAAAACTGAAAGAAAAAAATGAAAAACTCAACATCCCTTATGGCTAACAGGTTTGGAAATAGCATGCTTATCTCAAATACGTTTGAGCTTTCAATGAATTTTATACTGGAAGCAACTGATTGAATTGAACAAAATATCAACTGTCAAATGTCTAATAGTCCTTGCAATGCTTTTCTGCTAAATGAAAAAGGATAAGCTGCTGTTCATATTGAATTTGTCATTATTGATTTATAGTCACAGTTTTCATGAAAATATTTACATTTATGACTACATTTAACTCTAGTTGAGTACGCCTATCCTGACGATAGTGCTTGATATACGAAGTATATCATCAGACAGACTATACTAATCTACTAATCTAAATACTAATTAGTATAGTCTGTCTGATGAGTGCACAAGCATGAAACTTGGAGTAACAGAGAACATGCCTTTTCATTGAGTGCAAATTCTACATTACATTTATGATTATATAAGAAACTGACAATTCACATTCAATCAATAAAATTCTTAGCACTTGAAGTATATTTTTATAAAACTCTTTACAGCCTCAATCCTCTTTTAATAAAGGATTATTTTTTACCAAAAATATCTGGTCATGATCTTAAAGCATGGTTGAACCATACATTTTGCTCATAACTACCAGCTATGTACCCATTTAAACTCCTGAGTAGAGAGAGACACAAGTTGCCAAAGGTTGCTAACTCTAATCACAGATGGCATGACCATGGCTTGAACTCACAACTCACAACTGTGTGGCTGTAAGTTTTAGCACGCTAACCACTATGCCAAAGAGACCACAATTCAAACCAACATTAAATAAATGAAACAATACAGTACAATAAGTAGAAAAAATGAGCATTTTTCACCTTTATCATTTTATTCAGATCCTGGGTAAGAACAAATTTTCTGAAGTGGGAAATGCCAAGTTCATCTAATCTGAACAGTGCTAAATACGTAATGACTAAAAAAAGGAAAAATAATATTATCATAGTAAATAAATAACAAAGTTAATAAATGAAGACTGCCTTGTGTGCAAAAGGGATTCAGCTTTGAGCTGCAAATCAAGTGGGGAGAGCTATAATGGAGAAAATGAACATAGTTTATACAAATGATGTAACAAACATAAAAAGAAACTTGAAAGAAAAGAAAACTTGTCTGTCTTATAGCAAGACATAGTACAAAAGCATGACGAAGAAGAACAAGAACCGTTAATCAAGCCCATAGGAACAATTCTGTCATGTTTATATATTTGCTATTCAACATGTATCCTCTTCATTTTTCAGTATGCTGACCTATATCTGTTAAAACTTACTTTGAAGCAAAATCAATGACTTCTCAATAAATTGGCATTATGATGTTAGCAGCCAACAATTAAATGCCAACAACAACAAAAACCAACTATTATTGGATTCCTGCATTTATTTTACTTGAAATAATCCTTCTTTCATTTTCTATTGAATTTAAAAGAACTGGTATCTGATTCCCGGTGCTGTATCCTGAGATATTTATAAATCTAAAAGTATTACTATGGGCCATTATTTTGTTCACCCATTACACTTCCCCATTCTTCTTTACAGCCCAAAGAGGTTGCTGTTTCACTGATATAAACTGCTGACTTGCTGTTACATTGCACCACAAGGAGATGTAGCTAGTTTCTCTACAACAAGTGCTTGCCAAAGGCTGTTACATTTACCTCCCAAATGATTAAATAGAATTGTTAAAAGGTGAATTGGAGGAAAACTTTTTATTGTTGCAAATGAATAAGAATTTTGAATGCTTCTGTTGAAATTTTTTTGATATCTAATTTTCTTGCAAGCTTATTGATTTTAAATAACAGCTGATGTTATTTTGTTTGCGAATTACTAGGATAGTGTATTGGAAATAAAGCTTAATTTATCTTTGTAAAGTTACAGGTGCAAGAAACTTTGCAGGTTAGCAATTTTACTGAAAGGATTTTTCACCAATAAATTAATACGATGTTAAGAAAGAAATCGCAATTGAAAAAAAATGTTTTGGATTAGATTTGTCTATAGAAACATAGTCAACCTTCATGTTTTCTTGACTCCTGGCAAACAAAATTTTCAAGGTATCAAAATAATTTTAACTGAAGTTTTTATCATTCAGCATAACTATACATTTGGATCAATAACAATTTTTACCACCACCCTTAAATTCCATCACTTAAATCAAAATAGCCCACAAGGGTTTTAGCATTTAAGGCAGAGCAGAATCAGAGAAAAACATAAAAATTAAAACACCATACCAGTATACATGTTCTTATCAGTTGCTAAACAGTTTGTTCCATCGGTTCTATAGTATCTTCCAACTACAACCTGTAAAAATAAAAACAGTCTAATTATAATTTTAAAGTTGGAAATTGAATGTTCTTGTAGTATTTGATTCTTCAATGTTTCTATCCATATATCTGTTTTTCCAGTACCTGGCAGCAGGGCTTGAAAATGTCCGACAGTGCCAGCAGCTTTGCTGCCAGGAAACTTTTTATGGATTTACTCGCAGGAAATTTCTAGGGTATTCTCAGAAATTCTAAAATAAAGTTTATTCTCCTGTTTTGAAATTTCTGTAACTCCTTCTGTCTGAATGACGTCTTAATATTACTATGACTATTCAAATACCCATACACCTCCTAATTACCTAATACAATAATCCCATGGATACACCAGTGAAACATCTTACACATGTATTGCTACTTGCAGGAAATTTCGGCTAGGTTCACAGGAAATTTTGATTTTCAATTTCTGCTGCCAGGAAGAAAAACCTTTTTTCTAGCCCTGCCTGGCAGAATTCCTTTTTACTTCTGGCTTGTGTGGCTATTTTTTGAGGTCTTGTTCGCTTACCAGTCATTATTAGGAACCAGGGGCCGCGCAGCTAATTTGAAAGTTGGGGAGGGCTAAGCCACGAGCAAAGTGAGCAAATATAGGGGGCTGAGGGCTTCCCCAGAAAATATTTTGAGACCGCGCCCTTTAGAACGTCAAAAAATGTCCCTTGAAAACAAAAACCTGCCTCTTTATGTCCATATTTATGTACAGCTCGGTTCAGAAAAGATTTCTACTGCACAGTCCCTGTTAGGAACATTAAATGCAAAATCGACTTCTTCACTGCCACTGGGGTTGGTCACTGCCAGAGGGCCTTTGCATCACCAGTGGTTCTTCAACATCCCAGCTGATTTTAAACGGACCAGCAATTTACGTGATCATCCAAGTCACAGAGAGCCAGGTTTTTACACCTTGTAATTTGTGCTCCCTAGCCTGGATTTGAGCCACAGATCATGGGCACAACTGTGCGAGTGATAACAAATAAACTACACTGCTTTACAATGTGCATCAGCTTGATTATTAAGTAAAATTTTAAGAAATGAGAATAGATAGGACTCACCTTAAGAGCATTGGAATACCTAATGCAGCCAGAAAAAACTTCTGTCAGGAAAGTCAAGTTGTTCTCTTCAATGTTCTAAACAAAAAATATACAACCTGAAAAAATGGGTTTACTTTGTGGATTTGAAAGCGATATGGATATCTAGTTAATAAATTATAGGAAGGACTGGATTTGGCTAGAGTACCATTGAGCAGGCAGCTACTGCGGGGTAACTTGCATTGCATATGATTCTGACTAGTAGGGTTAGGATAAGTGTGTTTAGGGTCAGTAAAGTTAGGGAAAGTGGGGTTAGGGTAAGTTGGGTTAGGGTAAGTAGGGCTAGGGTTAGAAGGGTTAGAGAAATTAGGGTTTTCAGGGTAAGTTCATTTAGGTAAAGTAGATTTATAGTCAAAATTAACCCTTGGTTTTAAAAATTAATGATATCATTATAAATGATTTTGGTGTGACAAACTGATTAAAAGTAAACTTAAATTTAAACTACAAATGTAACTTTAAACTTTAGCTACAAATTATTATCGATTCTGATTCAGTGTGTATTACTATAACTAGCAAACATTAACTGGAAACGGGACCAACTAAGCTTGAGGAAACCGATTTATAAAGCAAAACAAAACCTAATGCTTAGGCCCTAGGAGGCTTAGGCCCTTGCCATGGTATCTCTTTATCTTTCGATACTTACTTTACAATTTGCATTGACGAAACCATTTAAAAATTCTTGAACTCCTTGAGTTTGGGACCGGAAAACATTAAGCGCCTTGACAGACAACCTGAATAGCACACTATAGTCCATGCTTTAATAAAGACAGTAGAGTTCGTAAATTTTCTGCACTTCTAGATCAAAGCTATGTTTGTTTACCTGGTAACGAGTTTAATTCAATTCAATATCAAAATAGCTAGATGGCAGTGACGTCACGCCCATTGCCCCAGGCTGCTATGCAAGTCCAATGATATGGGGGAAATATTTAAAGTTGCAAAAAATCAGAAAAATAAGAATGGAGACACTGTGGAATTATCACTTTTTGGGCGCTTGCATTTATTGACAGAGCTTTGATAGTATGCAGGGATGATGTTTACAAAACCCCATTGTGAAGGAATATATTGATGATGTCAAAGCAGGGACCGGTCTCAAGGCACAGACCATGGTACAAGCAATAATTGCACCATATGTTCAGAATCCAGCCTGGATAAGCTCTAAAGGTTGTTCAACTTAATAACTTGTTTCTGATATCCTACTGACCTACACAGCATTTCAATGAGGCCTTAATTCTTGATGTCCTTGCTAAAGGTTTTACTCCCAAGCATACAAACTGTAAAAAAAACCCCAACCTTAGTGGGTTGAATTCATTTTACCCTTTCAATGTTGCCACTCTATTAAGTTAAGTTACGTGTCTGGATTTCCCTTATAAAATGGATTTCCCTTATAATCTATTTCAACCAAGTTCAAGCTGAAAACAGGAATAAAACTTATGTAACCACCAGCAAGAAGAATAATTACCCTTCAATGAAATAAACAGAAAGAGAAGACAAACACAAAATGAATTGAAAGTTGGGTGACAGAACTATAGTTGAGAAAAATGGATCAGTGAGAAAAAAGACAAAAAATGTAGAGTATAAGGATCCGAGAACTGCCTATGTTAGTTTAACATCC
>WUAR02030348.1:0-10138 GCA_015164055.2 Chrysaora achlyos
CGTAGTAACAGATAAGGTCTTCAATCTATTAAGATTTCTTGGTTACAATCCACCCCTTGCACAGAAGACCGAAAACAGTGCAGACATTTGAAAGACGTAGACGTAGTAACAGATAAGGTCTTCAATCTATTAAGATTTCTTGGTTACAATCCACCCCTTGCACAGAAGACCGAAAACAACACATCCACTAGTAGCGAGATGTTCCTTGATCTCTCTGTTATTTGTAAGCCATCGATTTCATTGTAGAACGTTTCTCCTCCGCAACTGGCAAATTCATCTTCAAACGCAGAACGCCGTATTTCCTTCTACAAATCTACCTGCCTTGTGTACTAATCGTCATGGTATCATGGGCCTCGTTTTGGATACACGAAGAAGCCGTGCCTGCAAGGGCGGCTATCTGTGTTACTACGATACTCACAATTATAACAATGTTAGGTGTGGTGAATGTGAACATGCCGAAAGTGTCCTATGTCAAAGCAGTGGATTTCTATTTGTTTATTTCCTTCTTAATGGTGTTCCTATCCCTTGTGGAGTATATCATTGTGCTTAATATAGAATTCATCTGCAAAAAACGAGGGCATCAAAGAGACATCATGGACAACAGGAACGAAGATAAGGTGAGCCACTTAATAGGTTACCCCCGGGTTTTATTCAAATATCTATATAAACATAGTATACAGTGTACATCTATCAGGGGACAGCTATATATCAACTTTCAGTTCGTTTTAGCCCACAAATTTCTGTTTTACTAATAATGGAACTGAGCAGGGTCACTACATGGAACAAGGGTCGGGTCACTGCATGGAGTAAGGGTTGGGTCACTGCATGGAGTAAGAGCTTAGTAACTCAACGGTGTAAGAATCAAGTGTGCAAAGAAATTGTCTTGGGGGAGAGTTGGGTGATTGTATATACATTTATTAAAATAAGAAGATCGGGTGGGGGGGGGTGGAGATTGTAACAACCGTAGTTAATTATCTTTTATCATTTCATTCTTTCATCGTTTCAATGTTCATCGTAGAAACACAGTGTCGTTGTGATGGTGGATCCGGATGACTATCGAAAAGGGGATTATGGGAATTGTAATGGATACACAGACGACAAAACCAATTCCCTGACCAGAAAGAGGCTACATAATAATGGCCGGCGACACAACGGACGTCGACCATCCTTATTCACCTTCAAAATCAATAACCACAAAGGTTCAAAAATCACAGAGCATTCAACAAAAGAGAAACAAGAACAGCTCCTTGAAGAACTCCTTAGGTTGAAAGAGCCCTCGTATGTTGATGTGGTATCGCGCTTTCTATTTCCATTGATCTTTGTAGTTTTCAATCTATGCTATTGGCTCGTATATCTTGACCAAGATCATGTCAGCAATAAGCATTGATTGTGTGAGACGGGTGCTATAAAAATAGATAGATAGATAAAAATTGCAAGGTCTTTCGCCGCATGTCATCAGCTCAGTCTGAGAATGGAAGAGGGGGCAAGGAACAAATGGGGCTGTTAGGATGCCTGGACATGTCCCAAGAAATCAGACATGATTGTGGTTTGAAAATGAAAGCAGATCAAAGGTAGGTCTACGCATTATTGCCAAGTTGGCTGCACAACAGTTTACCCGGAGAAAGAGGGATGGCTCTTGAAGAGCTAGCTCCTAAGGGGTACCACTTGCACCTCGCCAGCAAACGAAACGGAATAACTCGAAAGCGTGGATGATCATGCCAGAGATATTCACAAAATGTCCATTTACTGTTGCCTGTGTTCGGAAGTGGCATGGCCTATATGGTCTTTTCTTCCTGATCTGATGAAGAAATACACTGGTTTCGTTAATAGCTAGAACACTAGAACAATTAGAGACAAATACCCTATGCAACGAAACCGATCGTCACCAAGTTTTACGTGACACCAGTTTGTATCTAACAGATTGGATTAATTTGGGAATCTGATTGCAAAGAGACAACCTGAAGGAATCATTGAACAGATCAACATTCTTAAAAGTGTGATTTGATGTTTTACTAAACTGGACTGACAGCAGTATGAGTAAAATAAAACATGTTACAAAGTAGTTTTTTATTTAATGATATCCTAATATAAAATGAGTTTACCCGATTTCTCTTACTGTGTCACTGCTACTACCTTAATTCAACTCAATACAAACAAGTAGAAATCTTGCTCACACTAGGACTTAAGTGGACCTATCACTTTTTGGGAGTTTACATTTATGGAAAGAGCTTTTAAAGTAAGTAAAGATAACGTTGACAAAACTTCAACATCTTTTGTTTTTTTATGAGTTATGATCGTGCGAAGGAAGCAATTTATGACGCCATAGCAGGACCCTACTCAAAGGCACAGACCATGGTATGAGTGGTAATTGTATCATATCTTCAGAATCAAGTGTCGGATCAGATTTAGATTTGTTTCATATGTGCCTTTTGTCCATTGGTGTGCATCGTGAACTTCTAATTCTTTAATCTGTTGACAGGATTTGTCCAAGGCTCTTATTTCGTATTATTCTATGGTCTGTAACGTGAAACAGATCCCTGCTTTGACGTCATAAATTTATTCCTTCAAACGATCATAACTCATAAACGACAAAAGATATTGAAGTTTTGTAAACGTCATCCTTACATACTTTAAAAGCTCTTTCCATCTGTTGTCTTTTATGAGTTATGATCGAGCTAAGGAAGCAATTTATGACGTCAAAGCAGGAACCTACTCAAAGGCACAGACCATGGTGTGAGTAATAATTGTAAGTAATAATTGTGAGTAATAATTCCATAAACGCAAACTACCAAAAAGTAATAGGTCCACTTTAACAGGCCTGCTGCTGCAATGATGATGCTGATTGGTAATACATTTGCCATCTTCGCAATGCTTGATTTACGCGCTAGGTGCAGAGAGACTGAATAGCCTTGGGCAAATCGGAATACTGCGACCCTAGTCCTTTAGGTAAACAGGTTTGGACTGTGGCTCAACTCACAACCCTCACATCTAGGGTTGTGCGTGCTAACCAGTCTGCCATCCCCGCTACAATGTTTTTGCGCAACTATCACAATACAAGAAAACAACGTATGGGGAAATACCCAAATTCTCCCAGAAATGTTACAAAAACAAACAAATGGCTGTGCATCCGGAGTTGAAACATCCCAACGAAGTTTCACGAAATATCACAACGATGAAATATACCAGTGTCCTTACTAGAGGGCAATGAGTGGAAGTTTAAGCCTTCGCATATTAAATAGCCGCAACGGAGGAGCCAAACAAGGCTCGTTTTATAAGTATAGCTTTCTGCCACATTCGCTGAGCGATAGTCCAGGCGAGGAGCCAATGAATTTAGCCACCAGCCTATAGTTGCATCGTATGCAATTAGCTGAGCGGAAACGGCTGTTTTGTCTTGACGATGAAGCTGGGAAATGGTTTCTGTGCAGGCATGCTTTGGTCTGTCCTTGATAGAGGCAGTGAAAGAGAACGACGTGCCGTTTGCCAAGGCACTATTGGCACAAGGAGCTCCTGTTAATGCAGTAGACGAGGTAAGGCATTGCAGCATAGATTGCAGCATAGATTGCAGCATAGCATGCATAAATACATGTAAATGCAGCGGCGCGAGGTGCTTACGGAATAGAGATCTGCACGGGATCTTTCTGCCTATGTGCTAAATGCAATATGCAGAAAACAGAGATACAGAAAGTGCAATGTAAGCACGATGCCAAGGGGAAACAACGAACAAATTCCACTACTTTGAGTAAAAATATTTCGGGCCTAGGTTGTTCGCCATATATATTCCTGTTTCAACCGAAATATTATAGAAAATTGAACAAAAGTATTGATTGTGAATTTGTGATGTTAGCTAAATGTGAGGCGATGTGACGTTTTAAGGAGCAGTTAACATTTAAGAAGCAGTTAAGTTTGGAAAGCCATAAACAAATTGATGATACAATGAAAAGAAAGAGCGGAACTAATAATGATGAAAATTCACATAGGCCATTTAAAGATTTGCAGTATTCAATCTCCTATATTCTCTGAGCTGCGCAATATAGCCAATCTATCTCCTGTACTAGCTACATGCAACAAATAATGAACTATAGTGATTGGGTGATATTATGAGCCACGTGGTATAAACAACATTTGATCACGTGACATAAACACGCTCTATTCATCCATTCACCTAGTCATAAACCAGCCACCGTCAATAGACAATGGTGTTAGCATGTGACTCGGAATTAACAGCCCACCAGCTCACTCAAAAATGTTGCAGGACATGATCCATCTATATAAACACCGGACCATCTTCAACTCCAGAGACAACGACTAGTTCAGTTAACAATAGTGGAGTATAAATACCGGACCAGCTTTGCACCCCCAGAAACAGCTTGTTGGGTATATGTTTCCAAGAAAAGGACAAACCTTTAATTTCTTTCAGACCAATAAAAATTAATATCCTGGTTCGGGTTTCAAGAAAACAAAATTATTAGATAGTTGCGTGTGGCTTAGAAACAATGGTTAGCAATATAAAACTAACAAACTACAACTTGTCATACAAGACACGAGATCAAATAGAAGATTTAGAGTGCAAAATTTCACGACGGTTTCAACACCTAAAAGCACAAAATACTAAAACTTGCAGCACTGTCCACGAAACAGACCTCGACCAAACATGCTTATTTAAAGTAAGTCAGTAAAGTAAAGTGCAGTTTTATAGTCTTATTGCTAGCCCAAGCTACTCAATTGACTTTACAGATTACTACTTTTCTGGATCCATATAGCATGGTGCAGCTATCAACCGGGTACAAATTTATACTCATGGTAAGAGAGAGAGAAATAATTGTGTTAACAACTTGCCCAACGTTGCTAATCAAACCTGATCTTATTCAATCTAATCTTAGCTAAATTACAGTAAACTAAACAAGACTGTTTAAATAAAAAGAAAACAACTGAAAGGCAAATATCTTGAAAATTTATCAACCTTTTCACGGCTGATGATTTGGCCAGGGCATCGGATCGTAAAGTGCGGTTTTATAGTCCTATTTCTAGCCCAGAGCTACTCAACTGACTTGACAGTTTTCCCTCTAGTCTGGATGCATATAGCACATAGCATGGTGCAGCCACACTTAATCACAGATGACATGTCCGTGGCTCGAACTCACAAATCTCTGACTGTAAGTTCTAGCATGCTAACCACTGCGCCACAGAGACTACAATTATTTCCTAGTGTTCATGGCTTATATAGAACGCTACTGATATTTTTCTCTCAATTTTGCTTTCCTATTGTTCATGTGTTATATAGAACGCAACTGATATTTTTCTCTCAATTTTGCCTTATTAGTGTGGTTTTACGGCTCTTCATTGGGCAGCTCTGTATGACAAGCCTGAGTCTGCACATGCTCTTCTGACACATGGCTCCAAAGAGTGTGACATCGACTTTAAGGATAAGGTGAGTGACAAATGAGCACGTAGTTACACGATACCAGGCTGATTGCACATTGCTTAGCAGTTGATACCAGTTAATGCCATTTGCCGCCCTGCTAATCATATGAACTTGACTAGCGCATGACCTTTTTAGTGAAATGGTGAATACATATCACATAAAAAGAGCTATATTCTACACAAGGTGCTTGAAACTAGCTAGCAACTAACAACCCTTGAACTACAGTTACCAAACAACCCTTGAGTGGAACTATAGCTACCCGTGAACCCTTAAACTAAAGATACTCAACAACCCTTGAACTACAGTTACTCAACAACCCTTAAGTTGAACTATAGCTACCCGTGAACCCTTAAACTAAAGATACTCAACAACCCTTGAACTACAGTTACTCAACAACCCTTAAGTTGAACTACAGCTACCCGCGAACCCTTGACCTATAGCTACCCGTGAGCCCTTCTAGTAAAGCCAACCCTGAACCCTTGAACAAAAGTGGAAGGAAAGTTTAGGTAATAACACAGGTTGATAACAATAACAATACAGGTAATAACAATGACTTACCTCTTTACCCCATAGGATGGTTACACAGCTTTGCAACTGGGAATCAAGCATGGACACAAAGACATCACACAACTCTTGGTTACCTACGGTGCAGATATCAACGCCAACGTTAATGTAAGAAACTAAATGTAAATTCATCAACCCTTGTACCCCCGAAAGGAACACACGGCCCTACGGTAAACAATGTGGAACAATATATTTTCAGGAGGGATGTTCTTGAAAATCTCAAGAAAAATATCGTACTTGATGCGAGTTTACTTGCTTCATTAGGACGTATCCTCAATCCAACACGCCGTGCGCCCTTTCTTAAAAACTGATATATCCCACTCCAACTATGACTCGTTAAATTCTAGCAATATTTCAGTCCATCAAACACACAAGCCCTGGTTATTCTATGGAATCCTATGCTATGGTGTAAAGGTTCATAGCAGTTTAGACTAGTAGCATAACTCCGACTAAAGTAAGACGTTCAGCATAAACTCACACCGTTTGCCAGGATAGCAAGTGAAACCAATCCCTCATTTAAAAAGATAAGACAAGGGGTCATAAATACAAAATACTGCTAAACTAATGCAGATTAGATGTGAGAAATAACTTTTATTCTCAGCTAATCACAAAAGAGTGGAACTGCTTGCCAGTTAACATCGTTGAAGTTAAGGATGTGATAACATGCAAAAAATTCTTTGACCGCCTACACGGAGATTCAAAATTCAAACTAAACTAGATATGTAGTCATAGAAAATCAGGGTTTTATAGGCCTTGGCCTCTCAGCCCCTTAGCCAACATTTATTATTATTATCATTATTCTTATTATTAATGTAGCAGATTTTCTTTTATCCATCAGAATTTACCAAGCCCCGTTCAATTGGCTCAGAAGCATGGTTTCGATGAGATTTTAAATGTGTTGCATTCAGCACAAGAGGTAAGAAAAACCAATGGCATACCAAGGGGCATGGGGGCAGTAACCCCCACTCCCTAACACATCTTAGACGAGTTTACCTCTTGTTTGGATATCAAGCAACCTAGAAATATCTTGTGGAAATCGACAACCAGTGTTTTGATAATCATGTAACTTGTAGAGCTATTAGCAGGTTAAACAGTTAGTTTTTCTTTTCTTCAACAGAAAAAAGAAAACGCCGTGACACAAGTGCCTAAGAAATGGAAACTCGGCAAGTTATTAGGATGCGGGGCATTCGGAAAAGTACGAATTCGTGTCATCAATAATGTAATTATTGTATTATAGTGCCGGTATGAGTTTTTTTCCCAGTTTATGTGTTTTTGATTTCTTTTGAAAGGTTTTCATTGGACATGATGTTGAGAATAATCGAGAGATCGCAATAAAGAAGATAAGAACAGATAGAAAAAGGAAAGTTTCCGTTCACAGGGTGAGTTAAGGGACCATAATCATTATTACAATTCTTGTTTATTAAACGCAACAGTTACAATTGGACATATAAAATATAAAATTAGACGCGAGTTTAAACAGGATGTTGATTTGCAGCTCTTTCACTTGCCATCTCAACGAAGAATCAGCTTTTGTTATCAATGTTTCATATTTCCTATTTCTTGGGTAGAGATAATTTACTGACATTTCGGACCTAATTCTTAATCTAATTTATCTCGTATTTTTCTACTTATCCGCAAATGCAGAACGCTATTACATCTTTGCTTATTTCATTCTATTCTTCAATGAAACAGAAACATCACTCAAGATCAATTTAGATTATAGGTTAACCTTTCCACCCAAATTCTAAACCTGCTTGAACAAAAAAAATGAATGTATGTTTGTATGTGACTTCATTGATTTCCAGTTGCTTGGCTGTACAGCACACCTTCTTATATTGAAATATTTATTGGAATTTTTCTCAAACTGAGAATCATTTCGATCATCATATATCTTTCTTTCAAGGAGCTTAATGCTTTTGATTATGAGATCAAAGTTCTTAAAAACCTTAGCCACAGAAGCATTGTTCAATATTATGGAATGGAAATCGTAAGGAATGCAATGTACATTTTCATGGAGTACTTACCAGGGGTTAGTCCAATTTCTCTGTTGTTGTAAATTTCTATTTCCTGTTTCTTTTCAGTTGTCAAACATCATATTTCTGTTTTTCATTGATTTAGAGGTTGTGCTATAATGAAAATTGTTTTCAAAAATTATATGGACACGTCAAACGTTAGACTTGGATCTGTGCCACGGGCCTGCGATTACAAAGAATGCAAACTTATATAGGAAAAAAAATGGGCTTTCTATGGCATGGTTGACCATGTAAAAAGGCTGTCTTATCCGGGGCAAATGGGATGTTAAAGAACAGTGAAAAATAAACAACTGTGAAAAATAAGCAACCCTTTAGCAGCAACATGTTAATTTTTGTATTCAGCAGTATTAGAAACAAAATAAAATGTCTTTGTATCTCATTTTTTTATCCAAGGGCTCAGTATGTGATTATGTATCAAAATATGGAGGTCTAAACGAAGAACAGGTCCGAGGTTACAGCAGGGACGTCCTTGAAGGGGTCGCCTATCTTCATGCTAATATGGTTGTACATAGAGATATCAAAGGTAGTCGTTTTCATAAATATTCTTTCCAACAGAGGAATAAATTGCAGAGGAATGAATATACTGAAATTTTCATTCATTTTAGTACACCGAAAGTGTAGAAAATTTTTGTAGGTTTTATTACCAAACGGTGGAGCATTTTGCTAGGGGACCTGAGGACTTATATCTTTTGAGAAACCAGAAAACTCTGTACTAGTTACTCCAGTCATCCACCTCCTCTTCAATTCCTACGCAATAGCAGTATATTTTCGAAATTGCAAAAATCTAAGAAATTTTCTAAATGGATGGAAAAGCTCTTGCAGCACACACAATTCAATTTCTCATATTATTATTATCATTAAAATGACATGAAATTGTGACATGTGCATACATAAGCTATCTTTCAAAGCCCAATCTAGATTTTAAATCTGAAAAGAAAATCAAGAGAGGGGTATATTTACACTGATCTAAGATGTTTTGGCTTTATAAGTTTTACTTCCACAACCAGGCCAACTTAGCAAATTTCTTCGTTTTAGGCGCAAATATTTTGCTGACATCCGACTATGAATATGCAAAGCTGGCTGATTTTGGACTGTCCAAACGACTTCAGGTAATATTCCAAGTTAATGAAATAAGAAACCTAGCTTCAATCCTGTATCAGTACTTCTATTTCAAATTGATGTTTTTTTTTGTAAAGCGCTGCAGCACAAAGTCTGGCCTAAATGCCACCCTTGGATCGCCATATTGGATGGCTCCAGAAGTTGTTAAAGCGTCCCCATACAAAGGAGAAGGTTATGGAAGAAAGGCAGATATATGGTAAGTACTTCTTGAATTCAAAAACCTTTGGCATGGCTCTTACCAGATAACTCCTTGCTGCTACCGAAAATCCTGAGCATTGGACATTATTAGTCCTTCCTTTACAAATTACATTTTTCTATGAAATTCGTCACTTTGGCGAAAGATTCAATTTGTTTTGCCGCGCGAAACGTTAGCCTCGTTCGCAAGTGGCTTCGTGAACTTCATATACTATCCACACAGAAAAATGTGCTAAACATAAAACCTAACATTAGTTTATCCTTATTTTATAAGCAACAAGTCAATAACAAAATAGAGCTGGACAGCCAAATTGCTAAGCAACTTTTTGGGCTGTGCTAACCTAAGCAACAACAAAAATTCAAACACCCATTACCCAACCGACAACAAAAAGACAACTTTAAGCTAAAATGGTTAATGAAAAATGTTCTTTTATGAATCTTTTTATTTCAACCCATCTTAATCAATGTTGGTTTTTGTGAAAAGCAACTCCCTTCTCGCATTATTAATGATTGACATCCAGTAAACAACTAGAAACGTTGCACAAAGCCTTTTTCCCTAAACAGCAAGAAAAGCTAGGCAAAATATAGATTTTGTACTTTTGAACTATCAAGCAACTTTTAGGGTTGAAATCCATATAATGTTAAGCGAAGTTGAGGACTGGAGCAAACCTTACTTGCTTATTAAATAAGTGTAAAGCAACTCCCTTCTCGCATTATTAATGATTGATGTTCAGTAAACAACATGAAACGTTGCACAAAGCATTTTTCCCTAAACAGAAATGTTAGACAAAATATAGATTTTGTA
>WUAR02030459.1:0-10137 GCA_015164055.2 Chrysaora achlyos
TGGCTAACTCTGGTTCAGTGTGGCTAACTCTGGTTCAGTGTGGCTAACTCTGGTTCAGTGTGGCTAACTCTTGTTCAGTCTGGCTGGCTCAAGCGTGTTTTGGGTTTTTTCGTAATACAAAAACCGTGCCTTGTACCTACGTCCTTAATGATGATCAAAAACTGTATTTTAGTTCATTTAATGCCACCATTATAGCTATTCGACCTTTTTTGATTACGCAATACTCTCGAAAAGAGGGCAATTTGAGTGAATTTCGTATACATGATTCTACTATTGTCATTCTTGGTGATGGACTCCCCTGTTTAGGGTACCTCAAATTTTATCTAAATGGTCGTTATGTGAGAGCGATTAAATAGAGCCATTGATGGTTGTTGGCCAACTGTCTTTGATTAAGTTAATTAAAATGTTTTGACCCTTAGTTTGTGCCAAGACAAGCAACCATGTTTTTACAAAGATATGACAACAGAAATAGAAACAATTTTGGAACACCTGATTTGGGTGGGCAAAACTCCTAAGGCCCCTCCCATTTTTAGTAATCTTGAGTCCCCCAACTCCCCCAATGGCCAATTTACTAAGGGCCCTGAGCTGCTCCGTACGCCACTGTTCTGTGACGAAGCTGTTTTGTACATAGTTTTTTTGTCACCCTGCAGTATATCGGTTTGGTTGTCATGTCCAAACATGATCAGATTCGCAATTAGATAACGTGATTTCAGATGCTACTACCTTTGTCCCAAATTTTCAAGAAATCTGACCAAGTTTGTTAATAAACTACGAATTGGCATTCAGCTTAAAAAGTTTACATTTTGCATCGAGGGGCAAATTACTGCTTAAAATTTTGTTTAGCCAGCAAAGATACTTTTGAGACAAACCCCTTAAAGCTTCAAAGAATCCTTTTGTTTCTAAAAAATTTCGTGATTTGCCTCTCGCTTTGCATACTTTAATCAGCCACGGTAGAAATATTTTTTTTTGCAAAGATAATTTTAGGTAGTGATTTTAGAATCTTGTGTGTACCATCTAATCGGAATCTTAGCCCAAATTAAATAATATATATTTTTGCATATATTTGTTAATGTGTTGCAATAATTTTTTCACTTACATACCTTGCATCTACAATATATTTTTAACCTTAATATTTTGTTATTACAGCTAATTACTCTAGGTATTCTAGATGAGATTATGTTAGTGTATGTATTCAGCCCAATTCTACTTTCTTGTACTTGCTTATTTTCTTGCGGAATGCACTGTGAAAGCGTAAAAGGGATAATTGAATAATCACTGCCTTGCTGATGAAAATCACCCTTCAGAATAGCATTTTTTATGTCTCAGGAGATTTCCAAAGAATGTGCGCAAGCCTTGCAAATATGTTAGCTATCTATTTCTAGTTCTTACAACATTTCAAGGATTTGTCCTAGAAATGTTTGCACACTGGATATTCCGGTGGCACTGGTATAACGGGAAGGTATTCCAAAATAGATTTTCGGAGTAACTGCCTTTGTTGAATGCTGTCCATGACCCTGCTGGCTCCGATTCAGAAGAGCAGTGCGGCAAGCCATCAAGCAATGACCAGACAACATGTTTCTTGAAGCACCAGTCAAGGAAATCTTTACGTCTTTACGGTAAGGTGCACCAAGGCTAAACTCAGGAAGCTAGAGCATTTCGCTTGAATCGTTAGTTGAACCACTGTTTCTTTTATACCAGTTGAACCACAGATTCTTTTATTCACGGTTACTTTCCGCATTTGCTTATTGATAGGTTGATCTTAAAAAAAAAAAATTGGCATAGGAGGTAAAGTTTTACCTTCAAAAACAGGCTTGAAAACAGTGCAGTTAGTGTCATGCGTTAGTATCAGCGAAATGATAAACAACAGCTGCAGTAAGATGTTACCAGTGCCGTCAGGAAATCATGGCGAATGATGAATTTTTTGTCTGGGCCAAAGTTTGATCGCAGAAAACAAATATCTTTCAACCTTACAAACACTTTAATTAATTATAGATGGATTTAACACAACTAATCCACACAAAAGGAACCAACACCTACGTAGGAAGGTCATATAAAAGACATCTTGTGTAAGATATTTCATGTCAATTTAGGACCAGAAATTATTAAATAACGTACGTTTGAAATTTGAATATCCCTCATTTTTATGAAGTCACATGTACATTCAAACAGCTGTAGCTCTTTACCCATACGTCTGGTAGTATAAGTCTTTTGGAATTTTTGATACTCTTATGATGCTTAATAACAAGGCAGTTTGCTAGATTTTTCTTCTGGAAATTCCCTTTCCAACAGCGTTTCTAGATATCAAACAGCTGTTGCTGCTGTTTTCGCGGACATTTTAACTAATTGCATTTTTGGAGAACCTTGTCTGATAAAAATTTCCTCTGAGACTCTTCGGCTTCCTGCCAATGTTATTTTGAATCGTTATCTTCTGCTCTATAGGGTTTATAAAATTTGTGCTGTGATCATTTTACAAATCTGGCTCGTTTCCATTTAACATATTATATTGTTCTGTATTTTCGTTTTCAAATTTGGCTTAATTCGGCTTGGCCTTCTTCCAAGCTTTGTTTGGCATTGGCCAATTCTATTACATTGCAGCCCTGGTTTGAGTTGGTGGAAGGCAATCTATTAGGAAAACGCTTTATAGAAACACATCTTTTATCACTACAGAACACATAAGAATAAGATGCGAGCTTTGTTTCGTTGCCCACTGTTTCTATTTGGTGCTACATGCAATGCAAATCAATTTCAATCGCTGTATGAAAGCTTGCTATTAAGAAAGATATGTGATATAATAACTGGCATGCATGATTGTGCTTATCGGCATTTATTGTATCATGCCTCAACCGAGTGTGATGAATCATTCTGAGTGACATTAACATAGAACTTTTTACCAGAAACCTTTATATTATTTATATATTACTTTGTCTACTATTCCTATCATTCGTTATGATACATTAGCTGATTTCATCTCTAGTTTGCTTGTCACGATGTTCGTTCTATTGTTTGTATTTACTCAATTCATATGTATATAGGTATAGATTTACGTTATGTATATATTTGGGGATACGTTGTAGTCTTCTTTCGCTTGTTCTTCACAGTTCTGTTTGATTGCGTGCGGTGCAGGGGCAATTTTTCTTACACGATGCGCATGTTTTTACAAAATTGCCACTGCTTATTGAAAACGCCGGGAAGTAAGAGTGTGGCTTATATCGTTATGATTTGAAAAAAAATGTAATCTCGATTCTTTGTACTTTAGTGTGCATGCTAAAGTGTTTGACTAATAATATTTCGACTTGAGAAGAAGGACATCAATACCAGAATCGATTATTAGATTTCAAAAATTTTTACAAATTTGCAGCGAAATGTGTACGAACAAAAAATTGTTAAATTCCAAAACACCATAAAACATTAATGAAAGGACAATGAGATGAGAAAACAAACAAAATCTTTAAAATATTTGTTGGTAGCTTAGAATTACTTCTATTTCTCTTAGGTGATTTTTTTATCAAAGTGAGTTAGACTTGCCAGCTGATCTTATCACTGGAAGTACAAATATGAACAAATAGGCAAGAAAAGGGAAATGGAAGAAAGGTTCACCCAACTTGGAGGGACCAGGTTGATTTTAACAATATCCCTTCAACCCTGAGAGACAACATATGAGTCAAGCAACCGAAACATAATTTACTCAAGTTGGCCCATGATTGCTTGAGTATGCCAGTTTAATAAAAAACAATAAGTGTAAAACTGCCCAAAAGTGGAAAGAGTCAAAACTAACTTCATTAAATGGCTGAGAACTAGTTAGATCTTTTCCGCAGAACAATATGTGCCGTTGGCGTGGAGGCTCATCCCAGGACAGTAAGGAAAAAGGAGCAGAAGTGGACAAAAACTACGATACAAGGATGTTCTGAAAAGACATATAAAAACCTGTAAGTTAGATTACTCCACTTGGGACGAAGATACCAAGGATCGTCTGAAATGGCGAATGATAGTTAAGCAGTCCAAAGCATCAGTGGAGCAGAAAAGGCAAGATAGTTACCTAAAATTGCACAACACCAGACACTGCAGACCATCCCAATCAGCCTTCCAGTGTCGAAACAGCGCCAGATATTGTAGGTCCAAAGCAGGCCTTACAGCACACAATCGTTCCTGTCAAGCTTTATCACAATCACTGTCATCATCGATACGATGGACAGCCGAAGAAGATATATATTTTGCTTAATATTTTGTATAATTTATATTTTATAATTATTATATAATTTTATATTTTGTATAATTCTTTTTAGCGCTGTAGGCCTATATATATTTTGCTTCAACACTCGAATACGACAATAACATGACTTTTGGAGGGATAATCTCGTGTGAACGATTCGAGCGATGTCTGAGACCGTTCGCAGCGCAAAATATATATACAGCGCTAAGAAGAATTGACAAACTAGTCAAACAGCGTTGCAAAATTTTTGTCAAAGATAGACCTTCAAAAATATTTCGCGCCACCGATATACTGACTGGGATTTGGCGCCAGTTTCTCTCGAGACAATATTTAATTGGCCTCCTATTCAAAGCATTCCATCCTCGATGTGGTACCGTCAAATTTTTTTCGGCTTAGGCCGCCCACGAATTTGACCGGCTCAGTTCGCATAAGGCCACTTCCCTAGGTGACCTAAGCGCCAAAATATTCGGCCGGTTTGGCAGGTCTCGTGTAAACGGGAAGGCTTAGTGGCCAAATATTTGGGCGGTCTCGTGAAAACGCAGCCTAAATGTTTCACAGTGCTGTTGTTGGGATGAGAGTCAAAGTGACGTAATGTTTTGAAGGAGAGATTTGATATTCCTAGCCTCAGTTTGGTTTCTCGTCCTCGTGGGAAAATGGGAAAACATTGAACAAGAAGAATGTAAAAATTATTGCTTCTGATGTTTTAAGTACATCGCCGTTCTCATTTTATCGGTATTTGCAATAGCAATTTTCAAAATGGATTATAGAAACACTTCTTTAAAGCCATTGAGAGTAAAAGTCGATATGTTAGAGGTAGAACAGATAATGGTAAGTAAATGAAAATTTCAGTTGGCCTAACAGCCTAATCGTTATGTAAACGTATAGAAGGTATTAGGTAGGTAGTCTAGGTTAAGTTAGAGATAACGAGTCTATTGCAACTATTTGTCAGGCCCATCTGACTAAACTCATAAGCGTAATCATCGAATCCTTCTTCTCCATTATATTGCAAGACTTTGGGTCTTTTTGCAACTGAAATTGAATTACAGAGAAGGCATTCATTCTTTATCACTAATTGACTAGGCCTATTCGGTGATTATCAATTGAAGTGAAAAATTGGAAATATAGTCTTTTTCACAGCAATTGACAATGAATTGAAGTAACAATCAATATATATATATATAAAGCCCCTTGCATGTTCTGTGTGAAGTTTGAAATTCATGTTTGATACCTAAACCAGGCTGGAAAACCTGCATTGGCTTGCATGTACACTCTGCATAAATACTCACAGGTCGCACCTTTGATAACTATTCCTTGCATGCAAAAGCAATAGCCATATTGTTATTCCCTAACTCTTGCAGCTTTTTGGACCAAACATGCAGCTTTCACCTTATCAAGCTGCCTCCAGCCTGCCTCCTATCAACATAAGATTGTTAGATGTGCTCAGTTACATGTTCCCTTTTTCTAAGTTGAAGGATAATAAAGAAGGAAATATGGATGTGTATCCCGATCAGAAATGCCACTAGCCTTAGCCAGAACGGGCAAGCTGGTGTGGGCAAGTTTGCAAACGTATAGCAAGCTTTGAAATCTGGGCCTTAGACACAGTGACTACAGTCACCTGAGAGTGATGTACTACTTGTTCTACGTGTAGTTGCAATCTTAATAACCTAATGGGTTCAAAATAGGGAGATATTTTAACTGTTCATCAAATGCAGGAGATTTTATATAAGGCTGTAAGTCTGGTGTGAAGGGGATTGAAAAATGAAAGCAGAATACTAGATAATGGAGAGCCATGCAGCTGTTGTTGCTGTACATTTCAAAACATACAGAAGACATAATCTCTATGTTTTTTTCCAGATTCTTACTCCCAGAAGTGGTACAGTTCTTGATTTGAAAAGAGAAATTGAACGAACTTTCCAAAAACTCCTTCCTCCTGAAAGGTAAATTGAACTTTTTATCAGTCTTTGTAAAATCATTAGACCTTAGATCACACAGATTCCCTATAGTACACTAACTATAGACTTGCTTATACATGCAAAGCTGAATTGCTGACAAGATATGTTTGAGGTACCATAGGAGTGTGTTGTGGTGCTGGCAATTTCATGAGATCATTTGAAATGATTAGGCAAGTTTCTGGGCAAGAATCATAAAATGAGCCAATTTCTTGAATATGAGTATGGTATCTAGGAAAATTCTGGGGTACTTTTCATAGCCTGGATAAAATACAAAATTTGTCACAGCTGAATCTGTCTTAATAATATGGAGCTACTACCCTGACACTCTCAAAACAAATGCATATATAACTGGGTATAACTGGAGGGACACCCCTCAGAGAAAAAACTCTATATAAATCTGTCTCCAATCACAGACACAAAAGACATCATCATTTCTGTCCAGACCCAAATCATATTATTGGTTGCACATGCAAAAAGAAGTCAAACATCTTTCTGTGTCAGTGTTATTACAACGAAATATTGTACTTTTTCTAGTCTCTGGGTGTGAGTTACAAAAAAGTTCCAGCAAAGTTGAAATAATTTTTCCCTGAAAAGTTTGATTATATATACTTATTTCAATTCAAATTTGCTGCTCTAAGTATTCTCTTCTGTTTGAATTTCTGGTAATCAACATTCAAAGTTTGGCCCAAGGTTGTAGGCCAAAGAAATTATGTATGGAGTGTGGAAATTGAACCAGAGGCAATTTTTATTAGGCAGTCACAATACTATTTAGTGTGCAGTGGGCATTTCTCAATTAAGCCTACTGCTCTTTTCAGTGAAAAAGGCACATTGATTTTTTTTTTCATCAAAAAATGAAGAACTTGTCATACTTGACGAAGGCATTTAGCAACACCTGTTTTGTTTGCAGTTAGTTATTCTTAAAACAATGACAGTCTAAATGGTGCTTTGTTCTAGAGATAAATAACTACACAACCTCTATATAAAAAGCTTCCTCAGATTGCTCTCGTTAATTCATGTTTTTGCTTTTTTAGCGTTTGCCCCATTCACGATATTAGAAAAGACAATGGGCGAGTGCTTCTTCCATCATGGTATCCAATAGAACCTCTGCTTAAAGACAACGAAGTAGTAGTCCTAGGCCTCGAACCACTTGGCTCTGAAAGTGAGCTGGATTTTCATTCTAATGCTAGAATCAGTAAAGAATTGATGTTTCGAGATAGGCACAGTTCCTTTGATGTTAGTGATTCAAGTACACAATACAAACTTAAGTCTCCGGACATGTTGCTTAAGAATATTTCAAAGCTTCCTGGATTTGCCAGATATTGTTCAAATGATGTAAGCGCTGCAGAGGCATTCATTGATACAACTCCAAATTCCAAAACTGCTAATTCTGTTCCAAATTCTGCAAGCCAAGCTCAGGGCCAGGATGTCAGTAATAATGCAGAAACTGCAAGAATTAGAAAGAGGAAAGTCCTATCACCTGACAGTACAGTTGCTGATAATAACCACGCCAAAGCAGTCAAATCAACTTCAGTTCAGAGTAATCATTATATTGAATCGAAAGATAAGTCAGCATCCCCCGCAAAAGATGAAAAAAGAAGAAAAGTTAATGATAGCAAAGTGATGCATTTGAAATTTTACAAAGGCAAGGATCTATTGACCAAAGGTTTGGAGGCCACAGGTAATAGTTCAGAGGTGATGTCAGATGCCTTGGAATCTCCTCTCCTAGAAGACACTGTGATTTTGTCACGGTCAACGTCAGGGAAGGCACATAGTGATAGTCACGTTGTTCCATGTAGTACCCAGATTGAGACAGGTTTTGAAATTGTGAGTAGTGAATTGAATGAAATTGGGAAAAGTCTGGTTGCCAATGAAACAACACAATATGGAGTCAGCCATGGTGACCAGAATCTATTTGAAAATCAGAAGGACATTTCAAAACAAGTTGAGAATTTTGAGGATGGAACAGTAATATTAGATAATCGGGAAATCAAAGATCAAGGAATTATTCCAAAAACAAACAATGGAGATTTCGAGAAAGAAAAGCGAATGGAGGAAGAAATTTCAGACCATGTAGATAAAAGTTTTTCCCTGTTTTTAGAGGACGTGAATGCGAATGAGATCGAGAGAATGAGAAATGAGAATCCAATGATAGTTGATGATGAGAAGGAAGTTGATGGGTTGACAAGAGTTGATATAGAGCACAATATTGAACAAAGAGAACCGTCTAATTTTAGTATTGACTCTGACGGTAAAAAAGCAGGAAATGCTAAGGAAAGCGTTGTGGAAGCGGTTAATGGTGTTCCTAATGAAGTTACGGAAAGTACTAAATCAAAGACAAGCCTGGATCCAGTAAAGCAGGCTTTAAATGACGAAATTCAAAATGAAGAATTCGAGAAGAATAATTGTGTGGAAAAACGACACAAAAAGAAGAAGAACAAAGAGAGGATAAATGAACATGACATTACCAAAGATACAATGGAAACAACGTTTGGTAGCGAAAGTACGATATTCGAGATAAAAAACAAGGATAAAGTGGATCTTGAAGATAAAGCTGGTATTGAGTGTACTCTTGGAAAAAACAACTGTGATGCTCTGCAGAATGGCTCTATTCTACATAAAGGCGTTGCAGATGATCTAACTGATGACGTATCTTCGCAGCAGTTTGAGAAGAAAATAAAGAAGAAGAAGAAAAAACGAAAGAAAACTGATGCAATGGAGGGAACAAGCAATGATTCCCAAAGTTTTGCTAACAGCACAGTATACACTGAAGAAGAGTCGATCAAATCCATAAATAAAAAGAAAAAGAAAAAGGCCCGCAAAGAGAAAAATGATTATGAAAAGATAGCCATGGATGTTAATGTAGCTGAGCAGGAAAATTCCGCAAAGAAAGCAGCATCAAAGGATAATATTTTCAAGGTTCCGAAGGCCAAATCCGGAAAACATGCACCAAAGATTGTTCTAAAAGAAGAGCTTTCATCGGCTTTGGAAGAGGGCAATACGTCATTCTCTAAAGAAGGGGACAAACAATTGTTAGTGCTTTCGGAAGAGAGTAACATGGTTAACGAAAGAAGTGGTTGTGATGGTGTTACATTGGAACTATTAGAGAAAAGTGATTATATGCCTTTTGGAAAAGCCATAGAACAAAAGCTGTGTTTTGATGACGATACTGATGTTGAAATATCCGCAATACAGTCCAATATCGACAGGGTATGTAATGATATTGTTCATGAATCAGATAACTCCCATAGTATTCTTAGCTTGCCTCTTGATTTGAGGAAGAAGACAAGACGTAGCAAAACGAAAAGAAAAGGCTCAAAATTCTCTGAGTCTCCCCGTAAAATAGACGTTGATGCAGGAAAAGGTACCAAAAAAGGGAAAACAACTATTGACACGGATGCACTGAAAGGCGAATCAGCTACTATAAGTGCTGCCGATGCCTCATTGAGTACCGAAAAACATGAGTTACTTGTGAATGAACCCAGTTTGAAGCCAGGTGCAAAAAGAGATCAGCCCACTCCTAACAGTAAACATGAAAGCAAACCGGTGGAAAAGGAAGGGCACAAGAAGAAGAAAATCAAAATGCAGAACATAACGAAACCACCATCAAACGTTTCATCTTCTGACGAAACTTCCAGCATATCATTCAGTGATATGTCTGCGGAGGTAGTTTCCAAGAAGCAAAAGACTGTTCCAAGAAGCAGTTCGCAGAACAGCCAAAAACAGGAAGTTCCTAAAGATAAATCTTCAGGTAATCAAATGGTTTAATCTACATGATTATCAATTATTTAGTAGATGTGCTTTGTGGGTGGGGCACTCCACAGATGGTGGAAGATGCCAAAGTTGAGGCTTGGTATATTGCTTCTAGTACCTAACCTCAAAGGCAGGGCTATCTACCAATCTTATAATTTTCATTTTGTTAAGCCAAGCATGCGTATTCAGAATGCTGTTTGTCTGAATGTACCTGCTCTAAAATTT
>WUAR02030570.1:0-10137 GCA_015164055.2 Chrysaora achlyos
GCGAAACAAACAGGGCGATGCAACATTTGAAAACTCTACTTCGAAATTGTGAAAAGGTAGGTTATCAATTATTTTATTTAAATCTAGCTGCCTTTAGAGTGAAAATTAATATCTTGGGTATCTCCAACATCATTGTGTCTTTATAAGTCTGGCATTGCAAACGCTCCTAATCATTCATAATTCAATATTAGTTACTTATATTAATGATTATATGTTTTTGTAGTTGGGTATATATGAAGGAAGAATTTATTAATGTCAAATTTGAATGCTCATTAAACTGGACTTAGCTGAAGTGGTAAAAAGCAGATAAAATGAAAACACCGATCCAATTTAACGTCCCTTTAGTATTGTAGTCGCTTTCTCCATGCTTTTGATTTTGAGCATGAAAATAATTGAAAACTCTTGCATCTTTTGCGCAACATTTTATACATAATATTGGTATATACAACATTGGTGTTGTATATTGTATGTATGTATGTGTGTATGTACATACATAAAAATAAAAACTAGCAATAAAAACAAATTAAAAAAAATCCTATCCAATTTTGCATATTTTGTTGCTGCACTTTGAGTGCGCAAATGCCATGCTAACAGAGAGAAAAAAAGAAAACAGAACTTTTCAAATTTAATTGTTTTTCTCAGCAAGTTCTCCTTTAATTTCTTACTATTTATTGTATGTATGTATGCGTGTGTTGTATGTTGGTATATTGTATATTATATTCCAGGGTAAGGACAAACGTGGTGCTGATTATTACCCTGCTGTTTTGGGTTTGTATGGTCATTGGCTAGCAGAAACGCGATCAGAAAATCCTGCAGTTATCATTGAGAATTACATGGAGCATGTGAGTAATCTTTTTAATTATTTCACCCCCTGAATCCATTTCAAATGCTTTATGATTTACCAGATACTGGATGTTTTACAGGGGGTTCAATGACTGTAAATATTTTTCATATTGATTTTCGTCCCTTGTTTTTGTTCATATTCAATTCCCCACCAATGTTCCTAGTAATTGTTATTTGTAGCACCCCCTGAAATGTCTTAAATTTTAAATTGTTTTAATGGAGTTTGGATTGTTTTAGGGGGGTAATCAAGGGTTGGTTTTTGAACCAGTTAAGCACGTTCCTGGTAGCCCCTACAAGACTAGATAAGGTGGAACGTTTTTATTTATGAAAATATTATATTTATCTTCTTCTTTCCAACAACAGGCGGCTTGCTTGCTTGAAGAATCGCAGTGCACTGAAATCGAGAGCCCCGCAGAGGTAAACTTTCTTCTCAAATACGATAAATTGTTAGTAGACATTTAGATCTATATTATAATGTTTTCGCTATCTGAAAGCGTTCTTGGGAATTGGAGGGAAGGCGATTATGGGGGCTTTCCCCCATTTTAAAATGGTTGGAAATTAGTAAGAAATTAATGTGAACTTGCTGAGAAGAACAATTAAATTTGAAAAGTTCTGTTTTCTTTTTTTCTCTCTGTTAGCATGGCATTTGCGCACGCGAAATGCAGCAACAAAATATGCAAAATTGGATAGGATTTTTTTTAATTTGTTTTTATTGCTAGTTTTTATTTTGATCTATATTCTAGTTTTTAATAATATAATATTCTAATAATATAATATAATATTTTAATAATATAATGTTCTAGTTTTTAATATATATCTAAATGTGTCTATTCCGACGGTGAAGTGCTCAATACATGAACATGTAGAGCGTTGTAGATATTAGAGTCTGTCTGAAGATCGCGAAAGCGTGAAACTCGAAGTAACAGAAAAAGTTATGTCTTTTCTTTAATTCGTCTACAATCTATTCTAGTTTTTATGCGGATGTATCAAGATTGACAAAGAAGATTAATTTATTTATTCGATTTTCATTAAGTTGATGCAGGATACAGTTGCTGTTGTTCTTTTTACTGTATTTTTGTTTCATTTCCAGGCTTACTACCTTCTAGCAAGATACGCTGATTCTCAGTATAAAGGAATCCAAGAATACATCAAATCATCTACCTTTGAAAATAAACAATCTGTCATCAAAAAAGTCAAGGTTGATTTTTTTATTAAATTATTTTTTTAACTGCCATTGGAATATTTCATTCTTCTGGAAGTGAAATTATTGAAGTTTCGGCCTACAGAACGAAGTTTTATAATTTTCAGTGTAAATTTATGCTTAAAGTGGTCCTATCACTTTTTGGAAGTTCGCATATATGGAAAGAGCTTCGACAGTAAGTAAGGGTGTGACGATTCCTACTATGACTTCATCAATAATTTCCTTCACACAGGCACACGGCCATAGCTAAAAACGACAAAAAATATTCAAGTTTTGTAAATAAATCATCCTTACTTACTATCAAAGCTCTGGCTAACCAGCACTTTAAAGGCTTTCGTGAATTCCGAAAAGTTAGATGTGATTATTTGCTGGTATTTTCCCTTTGAGGAGAGTAATTTTTATTCGAATTTTCCTTTCTTTTTAGGAAGAAATTGATCGATTAGAAGAAATGGAAAAATCTGGAGGAGGCTCTTCGTAAGCCATTAATATATTCATCTCTCGAAGTAGCAAAATTTCATTCAAACCCTGCCTTTTACTCTCTGTTGTTTAAAGAGCTGTTTTGTATGAGTCTGTTTTTATTATGAAGGTCAAGATATTATCGGCGACTTGTAGCACAGCGCGAAGAAGATGAAAACGAACTTCAACAAATGATTAAAGACCGAAAGCAGTTCCTGCAAAAAGCGTTGGAAAATTATGTTCGATGTCTATGCAGTGGGGTGAATTTTTTCTCTCTTTTTTCATTATCATGCGAGAAGAATCGTTGAAATTCACCTAAATTTTGTTATACATCTAAGATGAATAACTCTTATAATTTTCTTCGTAAAAATAGATAAAGAAATAATTTTCAATTCCGGATTCGAGCTGATGTATCTCATATGAATAGTGTTACAAAAATTCGTTCCACTTCTCTCTCTCTCTCTGAGGCACAGATGATTCTGTTTTGGAGTTCCCCAGAATTCCTTCGTTAAAGATTAAAAAATCCTGCGAAATTATTGCTAATATCCAACTTTATCTTATAATTTGTGAACTTAACTTGAGACATAACCCTCGTTCTCCTTAAGAAACTTAAAAACATATTTACAGTTGCTGATGAATGATCTTTTCTTTAAAAATCTTGTATTTCCTAACAGACATAGATATGTTTTGATCTAATGTTTTAGCTGCTGATTTTAAATCAAATTAATCACTGTAATTATTTTTTAGCATTGCCTTCTGTAAATAAGTTTGCGAACTGAAAATAAAATTGCTCTGTCTTGGAGCTTAAATATTTTACTAAAAATATTTTCCTTAAATTTTAGGATTCTTATGACTTGAGGATATTTCGTCTGTGTTCTTTATGGTTGGAGAATTGTCGCGAACCATTTGTTAATCAAATTATCAAGGTACGAATTACTTCATCAAATCTATAAAGAATATTATTATATTTTCCACGGTTTCTTGAAAACTTTACTGCATCGTTTACGCTAAACCCATCTTTTTTAATTCTCTATCAACTATGCCTAACAAAGTTAGCTTCTGACCTCCTCTAAGCCTTTTCACTGTCCTTCTTGCTTCACTGTCCTTCTTGCTTCACTGTACTTCTTCCTTCCCTGCCCTTCTTCCTTCACTGTCCTTCTTGCTTCATTGTACTTCTTCGTTCACTGTCCTTCTTCCTTCACTGTCCTTCTTCCTTCACTGTCCTTCTTTCTTCACTGTCCTTCTTCCTTCACTGTCCTTCTTCCTTCACTGTACTTCTTCCTTCACTGTCCTTCTTCCTTCACTTTCCTTCTTGCTTCACTGTCCTTCTTGCTTCAGTGTCCTTCTTGCTTCACTGTCCTTCTTCTTCACTGTACTTCTTCCTTCACTGTCCTTCTTCCTTCACTGTCCTTCTTCCTTCACTGTCCTTCCTCCTTCACTGTACTTCTTCATTCACTGTCCTTCTTCCTTCACTGTCCTTCTTCTTCACTGTACTTCTTCCGTCACTGTACTTCTTGCTTCACTGTCCTTCTTGCTTCATTGTATTTCTTCGTTCACTGTCCTTCTTCCTTCCCCGTCCTTCTTGCTTCACTGTACTTCTTGCTTCACAATGTGCCTTTCTTGCGGCTATCTCAGCAGGTAATCTAAGCAGATGCCTGTACAATCTTAACTGGCGTCCTTTCACGATTTGGTTCCACGGCTTGAGATTGTTTTGGGTGTATAAAACCTCTTTTGATACTCTGTCTGTCCAATCTTAACATTATGCCATGTAACAGACCTTGATTCAGCAAATGTTATTTTATTTTCTATTTCAGGATTGCATATCGAGAATGGAATCACGGAAGTTTATTCCCTTGATGTATCAACTTGCTGCAAGAATGGGAACTAGAAAAAGTGTCGAAAATCAACAACTTAGAATGAATTTAGAACAGGTGGAATATTTGTAAAACTTCTTTTTCCTTATTTCCGTCTGTCTTCGATCATGAATTGATTCGATTTGATTCTGGTTTTTATTCGAATTTGTCATGTGATCAATATTTCCTTTCGCAGCTAATCGAAAAGGCGGCAAGAGAGCACCCCTATCACGTGATGTTTATCATCATGGCTTTGTGTAATGTCGAAGATGAATCACATGAATCTGCTACGAGTGGACGGAGAAGTAAGCTGAGCAGAAAATCCCTATCTACGAATCCTTCGTCAAATGAGGTGAGGTTCATATAAGATATTTCACTTTTTCCATGTACAGTGACTTGCCATCCCTTGCCGTTCATTATATTAGAGTGATTATAGTTAACTAGTGAATGTGTACCTTAGTGAATGTGTACCTTAGTGAATGTGTACCTTAGTGAATGTGTACCTTTAGTGGATGTGTCGTTTTAGTGGATGTATAATCTTGTTATAATTTTGCTGCGCGGGTCGCTTATATAAGTAAGGATGCAAATGGGGCTCTGCTTACATACTGACGGATCTCCGTACAACCAATTCAGGTCCTAATAATTATTATATGTATTTTAAACGCTGTCCTTCATAACATTCCCTATTTCTTCACAGAGTCGTGTCCAATCCGCAAAAGCAGTTCTTGCAAAGCTAAAAAAGACGAAAGCTCTTTTGATTGGTTCAATGGAAGTTGTCATGGCAGCATACATGGAGCTGGCGTATTACGACATCCAACACCTCAAGCGTCAATCAGGTAAAGCACTACCCCCTGATCCAAGTCAATTCCTAGTTAAGCTAATTGGAAATTTGATATAATTCAGGGGTGTTGTTAGATCAAAGTTGAAATGCTGGAGTATCAATAACTACTGTTTTTCCAGGAAAGTTTGATTTGCCAAGCAAGCTACGTCTGCGCAATCTCAGAGATATACAAAACGTTGCCATACCAACGCTAGATATCCCTGTAAGTAGATGTCAACTTTAGTAACATGAAGATTTTGTTCAAATCTGTTATGCTCCTATCTTTCATGTTTTGTTCAAATCTGTTATGCTCTTATGTTTCATGTTTTAGTTATTTATTTCTCTCCGCTGCTTCTTGTAGGTAGATCCGTCATGCCAGTACAAACGAATAACGTACATATCTGGATTCGATGCCAAATTTACGCATTGTGGAGGTATTAATCTTCCCAAGGTTATCACTTGCATCGGCAGCGATGGCAAAAGAAGGAGGCAACTAGTTAAGGTAAATACAAAACTATTCTCCAATTCACATCATTATTCAACCCCCTGAATTCTATGCAGTTAGTGCGTAAATCAATATACACCAAAGGGGGTACCAGGGAAAAAACTCATGAATTATTAGACTATTCAGAAACATGAGTTACTTGTTTTCATAACTTTAATGGTGCTTATATCTTTGCTGATGCCCGGTTTTTTAGGGGCGAGATGATTTGAGGCAAGATGCTGTCATGCAACAAGTTTTTGAAATGGTCAACAAATTGCTGAAAGAGAATCCGGAAACTAGGAAAAGAGAACTTCGGATCAGAACATACAAAGTAAGTCCACGTTGTCTGCTGTTTTATGAAAAATATAAACTGATATTTCGGGCAGAGCCCTTGATCAAATCTTTGTTCTTTTATTCTACTTATCCCTCTACACCTGAAATTTTGCATCAATCCATTAATTCACAGATTACTTGATTTTGAATCTTGCACTCACAGAATTAAAATCTATTTCTTGCTCGCACAGGTCGTTCCTCTGTCACAGAGAAGTGGGATTGTTGAGTGGTGTGAAAATACGGTTCCCTTAGGGGAGTACCTGGTGGGTAACCGTGGCCAAGGAGGGGCACACCCAAGATATCACCCCAATGACTGGACGGCGATGGAATGTAGAAAAAAATTAACGGTAAATTTGTATCACATTCTTATAAAAAAATGTTTGAAGAATTACAGCAATTTCACAATCGGTTACATCTGGTTACATCTCCATCCATATCTAACATAAGTTGTTCTATCGCTCTTGATCGTCCATAATTAAAACATTGATCTCCTTTTGTCAAATTTTAGGCCAAAGTTTCCTACTATTTTCTTGAATTTGTTGAGTAAAAATATTTATTCTAATTAATTAAAAGCTAGCCTTGATATTAAGGATATTTCGAAGTTTTTTTAACAATTTTGTAAAAAATAGACGGTAATGATAGTATGAGAATGGTTTTCCAGTTTTTTCTGATGTCATCTTCATGATAACTTCTTCATTTTTTCTAATTTTTTCAGGATGCTACGCTGACTGATGGGAAAAAATCAAAATTCAACGTATTTCAGGTGGGCTTGAAATGTCTTCAATATTTTTGGTCAAAATCGATGCTTTTAGTGGCACAAAAACTCTTTTTAAATCAAAGTTACAGCTTTTACTTCATCAATGTTCTTCCTTGACACGACCATGTCTTAGAAAGGAAAATAAATAGTTAAATGTTGTTTAGATGCCTTTCACCTTTCCATAAATGCAAACTTTCAATAAATGCAAACTTTCAAAAGGTGAAGTTGAAATTCTTGAATTTTTTACACATTTCAGGAAATCATGAAAAATTTTCGTCCAGCGTTTCGGCATTTCTTTTACGAGAAATTCACAGATCCAGCTGATTGGTTTACTCGAAGATTGGCCTACACAAGAAGCCTTGCATCTTCATCCATTGGTAAGTGCGAACATAACTGTTTTGTCTTTTTACCTTTCTGCCTCCAATATATATAAGTATGGTATCATATGGAAGGACGCATGGCTCTGATAGAGACTTTTAGCCGAAGCAAGAAAGAATTCCTTGGCTGTGGAGGAAACTTTGGGCTGGAAAGGCCTTCAGATAGCTGGCTAGCTCCCTGCTTTCTTTAGTGCATTGGATTTGTCGGTTGGCTTGTGGTCTGTAAGTCCTAGGTTCGAGTCCCAGTGGTAGCTAGTATATTCTAATTGTGATAGCCCACCTAGTATATTCTAATTGTGATAGCTCACCTAGTATATTCTAATTGTGATAGCTCACCTACCTGATGGTTTTACTGAGGCTCGAACTCACAACCCTCACATCCATGTTTGTTGGTGCTAAACACTCGGTCATTGCTACAGCTGGAGTTTTAAATCCTTATTCTGATTGACAGTGAAGATTTTTCTTATTTTATTACAGTTGGTTATGTTGTTGGATTGGGTGATCGACATGTTCAAAATATTCTCGTTGACTTCAACACGGCCGAACTAGTTCACATCGATCTAGGTAAGCTCTTGAAAAATGCTTAAAATATTTCATCCGTAAAAACATTTTTTTCTCATTGCTTAGCCAAAGTTTTGGTCTATTAAGGAAATGAATTAAAAAAGAAATCCTTAAAGATCCTGCCTTATTTCAGACAGCCTTCCATTCGAATGACATCTTTTCTGTTAACATTCTTGCCATGCAAAGCCAATATTTTGCACTCCTTGTTGAGAAGTTGAGCTAATTGTGGAAAACATCTGAATTTAGCTCAATTAAACTTATATCTTGTTGTTGTGAAACATGTCTGAAAACTTAATATATGAAAATAGAATATAAATTTGTTAACTACTAGTGCTGGAAATGGCTTTGAAAAAGGCTAATTTAATCTAACATTTATCAGTGACTGTACTAGAACTGCGGATGACTCTCATAGAAGAAACAGACCCACCTTATTTTAATGAATGTTTGATTTATAAAATTTAGAAAAAATAAAGAAATCCATTGAAAACTGATAATGCTTTTTTGAGTTTATTAGGAGTGGCATTTGACCAAGGAAAACAACTGCCAACCCCGGAGACAATTCCGTTTCGGCTGACAAGAGATCTTGTTGATGGACTTGGAGTAGCTGGAGTTGAAGGAATATTTCGACGATGTTGCGAGAAGACCATGGAGCTGATGCGGAATTCGCAAGAGGCAATTTTAACCATTGTCGAGGTAAGAAGGGCCTATATTTAATAGGTATACGCTCTAAACATCGGCCTGTACGTTAGCTTGTTGGGGGCACAGTTTTTGTGGTATTCTGTGCTCATTCTGTGTACCTATCTAAGAGTTGAGCTGTGACTGATGAGAGAAAATGCCAGCTCTCTGTAATTCCAGCCAAAGGCAATCACGTCGTGTGGTCACATCAAGAGGAAGGACTGGAGTCACACTGCTTAGGTTTTCCCTAAGTTATTCAATGACGCCTAGCGCATTAATCCATTCTTTGGAAAGATAACAGTTTTATGTGCCATTCAACATCAACATCAACATCAACAGTTGCCATTTATCTTCCTTATTTTTCAAGGATTTGAATGAGAGCTAATTAGAGAACGCTTTTTTGCTGTTTTCTAGGACAAAATTACTGTTCAATCTGTACTAAACTACTTTTAAATGTGAACAAAATAACTGTTGTATCTATACTTAATTACTGTTAAATCGTACTAAATTACTGATATATCTGCACTTTTTTTGCGATTTTCAGGTTCTACTCTACGACCCTTTGTACGAATGGACTCTGAGCCCTCTAAAAGCCGTGCAATTACAACAGAAATCAACAGAAGCTGACATTTCTGACACACTACAAAATACCTCAGTAATTGGAGGAGACGGGACCATCAATAATTTACTTGAAGAACTGCAGTCTGTCCAACCTCAGCAAGATCATTCGAAAAACAAAATGGCGCAGAGGGTTTTGGTCCGGCTTCGACAGAAACTAGATGGGAATGAAGGGGGCAGCTTTTTAAGCACCCAGGGGCAAGTTAATTTTCTATTACAAGCTGCCAGAGATGCCAAGAATTTATGTCGAGTATTCCCTGGCTGGCAGCCGTGGTTGTAATAAAATATATTTGTAAATATTCTTTATGATCCTGTTTTCTAATTGGAAATTTTTAGATTTTTACGGCTCGCTGTGTTCTTGTCAGTTTTCTTGATATTTTTTGAGACTTGATTTTCAATATTGTTTGTTTCTGTGTGTTTGGTCTCTAGCGTACTAACCGGTGCAAAACGGGGAATTTAAAAGCAAAGAAATCTTGTGTTTTTCTTTGCATTGCTTTTTTTACATTCTTTATCTAAAGCTAGTTCTACGTAGCAAGCTTGCTAATTTATACTACTGTCGTTACAAACTACTAAAATGTCTTAATAAATGAGAATATGAAATAACATGAATAATGTAATATGATTTTATTGTGTTATTCTATATTCTCATGTTTTGTAGAGTACAGTAGATAGTTGGTTGAGTTTTGAAAAATATAGTTGTCTTTTATTTTCATGGATGTGCCATCCAAATAATATAATATGTTATTTGTCCCTTTTGCGTTCTCAAAGATTGCCCTGTCTCTCCTCTGTTCTCCTCCGAATGCCCTCCCCCTTCTACCCTAAAAAGCAGTATTCCAGCGGGAATGTCTTTCTATATTTTGAGTAAATTTCAAACTACTGTGATTTCCTACAACACCAAGCTTTGGCTAGAGACATTCAAGTGACAAATTCTTGACAATAAGTTCTTGATCGTAAACCCCCTCTAATTATGTTCAATTGCCCCCTTGACGTTTCACAATTGTCATTTTCGTTACCCCCGTCTATGCGTGCGCCATCTTTCATAACTGACGCCCTTAGATCGTGCGTGGTACATCGGGTACCATAGCTTGTTAATTGGATAGAACTTTTATATAATGTGAGGTGGATGGTTACTTATTTCAAGCTTGAAATTATCTTTTTA
>WUAR02030681.1:0-10133 GCA_015164055.2 Chrysaora achlyos
CTCTTCTGGGTGTCGATGCATCGGCTGCATCACAAACACTCCGATGTGCCTGGCAAAGACCCGCATTCTCCCAAAGAGGGCCTCCTCCATGTCCATTTCGGGTGGATTCAGAAGCGGCGCAAGGATGTCTGGGATAAAACCCTCTACCGCCGCCTCGTCCCCGACCTCGCCCGCGACCCGTTCTACGTCTGGCTCGACGATGAGCGGAGGGATTATGCAACGTATTTTCTCCTCCTCGGCCTCTCGTTTCTGGTGGGCGGCTTCGCCAGTACAGGGCCAGGGTTCGATATGTATAATGCGATGGCCTTCCTGGTCTGGGTGGGCTTGCTCAACCGTGTGGCGCTGCTGCACGCCTTCGGGCTCATCAACTCGGTTTGTCACCTCTTCGGCACGCGGCCCTACAAGACCGCGGGCGAGGATGAGTCGGTCAACAACGGCGTGGTGGCGCTCTTGATCTTCGGCGAGGGCTGGCACAACAACCACCATGCGTTTCCTGCTTCGGCTCGTCACGGCTTGCGCTGGTATCAGGTCGACCCAGCGTGGTATGCGATCTGGCTACTCAAGAAGATCGGCCTTGCCCGGAACGTTCGGTTGCCCAAGAAAGCCCTCCGCGAGCGCCTTCAGGCCGATTCGCCGCCGTCGAAACCGGTTTTGCAAGAGCAGGAGGAAAGTGCCCATGCGTAGTACGTTTCCCGCGCATAGCACGCCCGGTGGCTCTCATGCCGTGGTGATGGGTGGCAGTATAGCCGGGCTGCTGGCGGCCCGCGTGCTGACAGACCATTTCGACCGTGTCACTGTGATCGAGCGAGACCGCCTGCCCGGCGAGGCATCGCATCGCAAGGGGGTACCGCATGGCCGCCATGTGCATACGTTGCTAGCGAAGGGTTGGCAGATCATCCAGCACTACTTCCCTGATATCGAAGCGTCCGGCGACGCCGGCATCACGCCTGTGGATTGGCCGAATGCGCTGTGCTGGTTCCATTATGGCGGGTACAAGCCTCGGATGGAGATGGGGATCTATGCCGTGATGGCGAGTCGTCCGTTTCTCGAATGGCAGATCCGCCGCCGCGTGCTGGCGCTGCCTGCTGTGACCCTGCTCGATGGTTGCCGGGTGCTAGGGCTGTTGGCCTCGGCGGACCGGGGCCGCGTAACGGGCGTTCGGGTTCGAACGATGGAGGGCGAGGCTGACGAAACTGAGCTAGCAGCCGACTTGGTGATCGATGCGACTGGGCGGGGCTCGCGCTCTCCGCAGTGGCTAGAGGCTCTGGGCTACGAGCGGCCCGTAGAGCACCAGATCGACATCGATTTTATGTATACCAGTCAGGCATTCCGCCGCCGTCCCAATGCGCTGGGCGGGGCCACGGCGGCCTATATGCTGCCATCGCCGCCCAAAGGCGGCAAGCGTGCCGGAGCGCTCTGCTCCATCGAAAACGACGCCTGGCTCGTAACCCTTGGTGGCTGGCTCGGCGAACCAGCACCCCAGGGCGAAGCGGCCTTCTTCGACTTTGCCCGCACGCTTCCGGCTTCTGATCTGTACCACGCCATCAAAGACGCCGAGCCGCTCACCACGCCGGTATTGCACCGCTTCCCTTCAAACCTTCGGCGGCGCTATGAGGCCATGAAACGGCTCCCCGAGGGGTATCTGGTGCTCGGCGACGCGCTGTGCAGCGTCAACCCGGTCTATGGGCAGGGGATGACCTCAAGCGCCCTCGCTGCCGCCACGCTCGACCGCTGCCTCGCCGAGCATCGACGGCGCGGCCTGCGCACCGGCCTCCCCCGGCGTTTCTTCCGGCAGGTCGCGAAGGAGATCGACCGGCCCTGGCGGCTGGCGGCGTGCGAAGACTTCCGCTATCCCGAAGTGCGAGGCCACAAAACGCCTGGCACCGACCTCGTCAACTGGTACATGAAGCGCGTGCATCAGGCCACCCTGCACGATCCAGCGGTCTATCTTGCCTTCATCAAGGTGATGCATCTGCTCGTCTCACCCTTCACGCTCTTTCATCCTCGTGTTGCCATGCGGGTGGTGCGGGCACGGCTAGCCCAGCGCCGCAATGGACAGCACGAACCGGTCGCGCGGACCTATGCCCCCGCTCCGAGTCGGTAGGGGTTGAGGCGTCTGCCAGAGTCCACCAGATCCAACGTATACCATCTCCTCACCTCAAGGTGTGCCACAACGCTGGAAGGGTGCGTGATAGGGTTGCCAGAGGCGTATATTCATGGGTACACTCAACCCTGCTTATCTGGCGGAAGATCAGCTCGTGTTTGCCTCAACGCTTTAACGAGCGCTAGGGGAGACTGGGGGATAGCTGCCATAAACGATGAGACAAAGCCATGAAGTTACTTGTCCTTGGAGCATCTGGGGGCTGTGGGCGATGGCTCGTCCGGTTGGCCGTGGCACGGGGGCACCAGGTCCGTGCGCTGGTTCGTCCGGCAACCGCGTTTGACGCCCCGGACGGCACCGAGGTGATTCGTGGCGAGGTACTCGACGAAAGCACGCTCGACCGTGCCCTCGACGGATGCGACGCGGTGCTTTCAGGGCTGGGTATCAAGCGGAAGGCCACGTGGAATCCCTGGTCGGGGTTGGCTTCGCCGCCCCACCTCGCCACACAGGTCGCCCGCCAGCTGGTCGAGTTGATGCCCCGGCATGGAGTTCGCCGGGTTGTGGTGATCAGCGCGGGAGGTGTGGGTGAGAGCCTCCAGCACACAAATTCGGTGATCCGATGGATGATCGGCCACAGCACCATCAAGGTGTCTTATCAGGATCTCGAAGCGATGGAGGCTGTATTTGCTGCCAGCGGGCTCGATTGGATGGCGGTTCGGCCTACCACCCTCACCGGTGGGCCTCCGTCGGGCAAGGCCCAGGTGGTCGCCTATTACGGTCTCGCTACCCGCATTGCGCGAGCCGAGGTTGCGGCATACATGCTCGACGCCCTGGAGCGCCCGGAGCCGTTCGCCGAGCGGACCCCCATGATCGGCTCATAAGACAGAGAACCGTTGTGAACCTAAGCGTGCAGGGCCTCCGAGATTACAACGCCGAAGACCGCCTCCGCGATGGACGGCGGGTGCGCGTGCGCGCGATACGACCAGACGACAAGGCAGTGCTTCAGGAGGGTTTGCATCGCCTAAGCACCGAGTCGGTCTACTATCGGTTCTTCCGGCCCAAGAAGGATCTTTCGCCGGAAGAGCTAATCTACTTCACCGAGGTTGATTTCGAGAATCACGTTGGGTTGATCGCAGACCTTATCGAAGACGGCGCGGCGCACGCGGTCGGGGTAGGGCGCTACATTGTTTGTGAGCGCCAGCCTGTGCTCATGGCCGAACTGGCCTTTGCCGTCGATGATGCCTACCACGGTTTAGGGGTCGCTACGACGTTGCTCCGTCACCTCATCCAGATCGCCCGTGCGGCTCAAGTCGCAGCATTCAGGGCCACGGTGCTTGAGGAGAACCGAAAGATGCTTGAGGTTTTGCACCACGCGGGGTTGCCCTGTACCCAAACCTGGCGAGACGGCGCGGTTGAGGTCCGGCTTGCCCTGGACGAGGATGGTACATAAGCAGGAGCCGTCGCTACGGGCCTTGTTTTCGTTTAGACGGCAGACTCGGCGCGGGCCTTGAGCCCCTCGGCGAATTGCTCGAACGATGGATTGAGGTCAGGGATAGTGCGCCCTATCAGCGGGAAGAGTAGGCCGCTGAAGACTTCCTGCATGTAGAAGGTTGTGGTGCCATCGTCTTCTGGGGTGAGGGTAAAGGTGCGCTCGCCTTTGAAGAGGCCGAGGGGCATCCCGCCGGTCCAGACCATCTTCCGGTTGGGCTCAAACGTGGTGACGGTGGCGGGAAAAGCGCGGCCCGGGCTCAGCTTCGTAAACACTTTGATCTTCTCACCCGGTGCGATACGGCCCTCGATGTGGTCCATGTTGGGGTCCCAGTCTGGGTAGCCGGGGGCATCTGTCAGGAGAGCCCAGAGGATTTCGGGGGTGGCATGGATGGGCCGGGTTATTTTGAAGATCAGCATGGCACAGGTCTCTGGTTGTAGGCGGGGAGAGGGCACAATCTAACAGGCCAGCGGCCTATTTTGCTGTAACGTTAGCGCTATTCGGCAGGAGAAACGCTAGGGCTATAGGAGGGAAAACATTCGCCGATCCAGGTCAACGGTTTTGCTGATTCCTATATAGCTCAGGAGTTAGGCCAGGATTGAGCGCCACAGAGAGGTGGAAACCGCAACGTCTAGCGGTTGGTGTTAAGATAGAGCAGCGGCACTAAGAGGACGTGTGCAGGGCGGCAGACTAGCTTGCCGCCCGCCAATGAGTAATCCAGCACACCCCGTCTGACCGAACAGTATATCGTTACAAATCCTTAATATAAATACGTGGACTCCTACACTAGAGGTGTCGATACTGACCGTGCCGGACTTGGAACCTCCGGACTAGGGCCCCCGGTTGCACAAGGGGAGAAAACGTGCGCCGGGGGCTTGCTTTATGGCTAAAAAATAGGCCATCCGGTTGCAGCAGGCCGTTAAGTCTCTGTTATGTTTCTAGAGCAATATCGAGCCCTTCCTTTGGGCTTGCTCCCTAAAGAAAGCGTTCTTTTATAGACGCATTCGGGGGCAAAACATAACCCCGATATCCAGAAAAAGGTACACAGATTTATGCGTGGTGTTGTCGTAGAGGCGCGGCCGGGCGGTGCACATCAGCAAAGAAAGAAGCCCACTGTGAGAGACTGGCAGGGTGGTGTCGTTGGGCCGGAGGAGCAGAGAGAGGGGGCAGGGGTAATGCTTTTAGGAGGGTTAAGCAGACCGTTAAAGCCGTATCTTCCCCAAACCGATAAAAGGGGAAGGCATGGCCCAGGTCTTTAGCAGAGGAAAACTGCGCAAGGTACCCAGACCATGCCTTTCCGACGGAAGCCCTCACCCATTTGTGTTGTGCTCGTCGTTCTTGCCCCCCGTGTTGTGTTCGTCGTTCTTATTCCCAGTGTTGTGCTCGTCGCCTTGGGCCTGAATCGTTGTTTCAGGACCAAGGTCGGGACCAGCAACCGTACCGGGATTGCAACCGACGACCATGAGGGTCAAGGTGACAAGGAAAACACAGAAGAGAGAGCGCACTGCTTGAATACCTGCCATAGGTGTTCCTCCTGTGCTATGAGGGTGGGGTTGTGAACAACGGGGCTTACGATGATCCTTATGTGGGATAGGGAATCGTAGGCCCCGTCGCTTTAGAAAACGTGTAATTTTGTAATCATCCGCCATCGAATTGCGACGATCTTGTAACGCAGGCCAATATTACCTTGAATAGGGCCTTAGGGGGACGATACTGCCTTGTTTGTAACCGGCCCATGCAGCCTTGGGCTTGAAAAGTTTAGATTTTGGTCGAAATAAAGAAATAGGGTGTGCATGGTATTAAAACGGTGAGCGGTTACACGATACATGTTCACACCTGCCCTGCCCAGACCAAGCGCCACCGCTTGGTTTTCCTCCACGATATATTTCCCCCGTCCCGATGCATCGTCTCGGTAGCATCCTGCTTGCGCTGTTGGTAGTGCTCTACCCGCGCGGTGCGTCAGGGCAAGATGGCATGCAGGCCCAAGAAGCCGGGATGCCCTTTTTCTACGAGCATTTTAAGCCGCAGGACTACGGGCATTACCCGCAGAACTGGGCCATTGTGCAGGATCAGCGGGGGATGATGTATGTCGCTAACAAAGACGGCGTGCTCGTCTACGACGGCAGCCGCTGGCAGCGCATCGAAACGGCAACCAATACCGTTGTGCGGTCGCTTGCTCGGGGAGAAGACGGGACGGTCTATGCCAGCACCAGCGGCGACTTCGGTTATCTGGCCTCTGACTCGATTGGCACGCTCCGCTATGTCTCGCTCATCGAACACGTAAAGCCCGAAGACCGCGACTTTTCTGACGTGTGGGGCACGCATGCCACCAGCGCGGGGCTCTTTTTTCAAACGAAGGACCGCATTTTCCGCTGGGATGGATCAGCCGTACGGGTGTGGAAGACCGAGGCAGGGTTCCATACATCCTTTGTGGTGCATGATCGGTTCTACGTTCGGGAGAAGGGCACGGGGCTGATGCAGGTGATGGGCGACGACTTGGTGCTCGCGCCCAGCGGTGATCATTTCGCCGACCTGCGGATTTTCGTGATGGTGTCCTATGCCGGAGACCGTGTACTGATCGGGACGAGCGATGCGGGCTTTTTTATCTATGATCGGGGCGAGTTGACCCCGTTTTCGACGGAAGTGGACCCCATCCTTGAGTCATTTACCTTGTACCACGGCTGTGTCTTGCCTGGCGATCTTTATGCGCTGGCAACGCTCGGAGGAGGCGTTCTGCTGATCGATCAACAGGGGCGGCTCGTCCGGCGGCTCAACAAGGAGGCAGGCTTTGCCGACGACTGGATCAACTATGTCTATGCCGATATGCAGGGCGGGCTGTGGATGGCGCTCGACGCCGTAGGGATCGCGCGCGTTGATGTGCCTTCGCAACTGACGATCTATGACGACCGCCTCGGTCTCGACGGCACGGTGCAGGCGATGGAGCGCCATCAGGGTACGCTCTACGTTGGGACCGGCACGGGGCTTTCCAGGCTGGACCTGCCTGCTGCTGGCACACAGGGGATGCCGTCTTCGGTGGCCGATATACTGGCCGGAGCACCCACCCAAGATCTGCTCTCCGCCGACAGTATTCTGTTCGCAGCTACCCACGAGGGGCTCATTAGCTTGCGCGGCGAGAAGGCCGACACCCTGCTGGCCGGGCAAGCCGTCTTTACGCTGTTCGAGTCGGCCTATGAGGCTCGCACTATTCTCGTTGGCAAGAAGAATGGCCTGGCGCGGTTGCACTTTACCCCGGATGGCTGGCAGCTAGACGACTTGTATACGGGCACGTCGCCCAGAGATCAGATCGAATCGATTGCCGAGAGCCGCGATGGTACGTTGTGGCTACGCACAGCCAACAGCGAAATCCTGCGCATTACGAGCCAGGAGCGGCGCGGGGCGTTTACCCCGGAGCGATTTAAAAGCAGTCATGGGCTGCCTCCAGAACTGCTCGACCTCGCGACGGTGGAGGACGAGATCCATGTGGTGTCTAAGCACGGGATTTACCGTTTCGACCCCGACGGTGAGGCGAATGCACGGTTTTATAAAGAGGGCCGATTTACGTCCGCGTCCGACACCGTGGCCGTGCTGCGCCGTTTCGTGGAGGGCCGCGACGGCAAACTCTGGGGTGTCTATGAAGACCGTATCGATATCGCTATTGCTCGGCCTGATGGCTCCTATCGACACGAGACCCCGGCGGTGCTCCGCTTTCCGAAGTCTACGGTGGTTCATCTCTTCGTAGAGCAGGATGGGGTCGCCTGGATTGGCAATGGCGATGTGCTTGTGCGGTACGATCCGGGCATCCAACGAGACTATGTGGCCGGGTTTTCTGCCTTCTTGCGCCGGATTACGGCGACGCGGACGGAGCGCGTGTTATACGACGGCGCGCCGGTCACCCCGGCAGTGACCTTGCCTACCATCGTCGGTCATGCCGACCACGACCTGCGCTTCGAGGTCAGTGCGCCTACTTATAACGATGTTGATGCGACGCAGTATCAATATTATATGGAAGGCTACGACGAGGTTTGGTCAGACTGGACGCCGCGCTCGAACCGAACCTACAACGATTTGCAGGGCGGTGTGTACACGCTTCGGGTGCGTGCTCGCAACGGGCAAGGCGTAATCAGCACGGAGGCCATTTTTACGTTTCGGGTGTTGCCTCCGTGGTTTCGGACGTGGTGGGCCTATCTGCTTTATGCGCTTGTTGTGCTGGCCGTCACGGCTTTTTCCTTGCACCACCGTAAGGTTGTTCAGGAAAACAAGCGCGCTCAGGAGCAAGCCCGCGAGCTAGAGCGTGAGCGGCTCGTCAACGAGCGCTTGCAGCAGGCCAACCAGCGGCTTCAGGAGGCGAATGAGCGCGAACGGTTGTTCAACAAGCGCTTGCAAGAAGCCAATGAGAGCCTCCAGCAGACAAACCGGCTGAAGGATGAGTTTCTCGCTAACACCTCGCACGAGCTACGGACGCCGCTGACGGCCATCCTCGGTTTTGCGCAGGTGCTGAAAGGCGAACTCTCCGACGAATTCCACGAACTGCTCGATCCCATCGAGATCAACGGGCAGCGCTTGCTCAACACCATCAACTCGCTGCTCGATGTTGCCAAGCTCCGGGCGGGCATGTTGGAGGTTTATGTAGAGCCTACCGATGTAGGGTCTCAAGCTGCTGAGGCTCTGCGTCTGTTGCGTCCGCTGGCCCAGCCTCAAAACCTTGCGCTCAACCTGAGTGTGCCTCCCAAGCCGATCTTTGCAATGCTCGATCGGCATAGCTTCGGGCGTATCCTCACCAACCTTATCGGCAACGCCATCAAGTTTACCCAGGAAGGTAGTGTCACGGTAGAGGTGGTGGACGATGGCGAGCGTGTGCATGTCCACGTCCGCGATACCGGCATCGGCATCGACGAGAGCTTTCTGCCGGAACTCTTCAACGAGTTTAAGCAGGAGTCTACTGGGTTGTCTCGGTCGTACGAGGGCAATGGACTGGGCCTCGCTATCACGCGTCGGCTCGTCGAGTTGCTCGACGGTACCATTGAGGTCGAGAGCAAGAAAGGCGTGGGGAGTGTCTTTACGGTTTCGTTCCCCCTCTATGTTGCCAAAGAGGGGAAGACCGATGCCGTACGTGCGCCGCAGCGCCTCCAGCCGCAGAACGGCGTCAAATCATATCATAAAGCCTGACAGACCTCCGGGTCGCCGGGCAGCCTACGGGTTCTCGTGGATGCGTTCGAGGTATTCATCCCCGAAATCGATGCGCAGTTCGATCCACATGGGGAGATGGTCTGACATCTGATACGTACGCCAATCCTTGTATTTCCAGTTGTCTTTATAGCCCTCCAGAGCGGTGTAGTGGCTCTCGTCTTCAGCCGTATTCCGAAAGACGGTCTCGAAGAAGTCGAACACGCCTGCCCGCTGGACTTCGAACTTGGTGACGCCCTGGCTTACCGCGCTGGTCCCGTCCGGATCGGTCCAGTAGGCGATCTGGTCGTAGGCTTTGCTCTGGTCTACGTTGGTGCCGGGAACGCTGTGCAAGGCTTCTGGCACGGCGAACCCGTTGGTTAAGAGCGCCTTCATGGTGTCGTGTTCGCGGCTGACGATATTGAAGTCGCCCAGCACGACGAAGAAGCTATCATTGTCAGAGTCTTTGTCTCGGGCGGCCCGCTCGGCCAGGAAGCGGGTGAGGCTGCGGATCTCCTTCTTGCGTCGCTTCAGCCCGGCCTTGTCGGAGCCGTAGTAGATATGCACCGTGCTCAGGTTGAGCTTGAGCCAGCCCGATTGGAACGCCACCAGAAAAGGCGAGCGCGCAAACTGAAGCCGCTCCCCGACGATCCCGCCATCGGGCAGCTTCACCATAACCTGCTTCTTTTTGTCCTCGGCTTGGAAGCGCAGGTGGGTGTCTTGAGGAAGCTCCACCCGGCGTTCGGGCGTCAGCGTGACCCCGTACTTGCGAGGGAGCACAAGCTGGGTGCCCTTTGGAAGTTCGAGTTGGGTGCCTTCGGGGAGGTCGATGAGCACTTCCTCATCGAGCCAATCTGCGCTGTTGCGCCGGTAGGTGTCTACATCGGGCGGAGAGGTTATCTGGGTGCCCTCGGGAAGGTCGAGCACCATTTCATCCGCGAAAGACAGCCGTTCTTCCGAGGGGTACGCGATCTTGCGGCCTTTGGGGAGGACGAGTTCGCCCGCGATATGCCGGAACCAGCACTTGCTGGTGTTGAAGACAAAGACCATCCGCTCCCGGTTGCCCGCCGAGCCCTCGGTTACGTCTGTGGCGATGTAGTTCCAGGCTGGCCCGAGGATCTTCATCACCTCTTCCAGCGCATCCCGGTTTTCTCGGACCTCTTGCACCGCGATGAGATCAAACGTAGAGAGGATCTCGGCGATGTAGTAGAATGATTCCTCCAGGCGGCTTCCGAACTTCGCCGAATCGAACTCGCGGATATTCCAGGTGGCCAGCCGCAGCATCTTCGTCGGGTCATCCTTATGATCGACATCGTCGCCGGTTTCGGCATGTTTGCTCGTGGCGATGTGTTTACGCAAGGCCATGCGGAGGTCGAGCAG
>WUAR02030903.1:0-10130 GCA_015164055.2 Chrysaora achlyos
TTTTCCTATTGTTCTCAAAAAAATTCAGGGTCTGAGTTTCTTATAAAGTAGTTTCTTAAAGGCGGGACTTTACTGTACTCTAATTTTTCACCTTATTTTTTTTTAATACAACATATTAATTGTTGATTTGAATCGGCACATTTCAAAATAAGTTTAACTAAAAAGGGTGCTTTAGCAAGAAAATTTAAAATTTTGAAGCAGAGTAAATTGCTAATTTAATGCTGCCTTATGATTTGTTTTGCAACTGATGAAAGATAAAACAATAAAAGGTATGCCATTAATTTGCTTATCAAACTTTTCAAGATACATCACCAGCTAGCAATTCAAAAGAACATATAGAGCACAAGTTATTAAACCCTATTCTATAATTAAATAGACAAATTTTTATTCTGTTTTTTTTTATCAACCTTTCTGAAGCAAAGTACTTTTAGAAAGGGCAAAAAGATTTCCTTTTCTAGATTTGTTATCGTACATGAATTTACTTGTCTCTTAAATGCTGGCTCCTTTGAGCATCAATGCATATCATCAGCTCTGCTTCCACATCTGGTAATAATGCAGGTCTCCCTGCACCTGAATACACAGCACAGAGCTCACCAGTAACATATTACTGCTTGAATTACAATGGTAAAGCATCAGAACCAGGACATGTAAGCAAACACTAAGGCAAGACTGGCTTTTTATTCGAAGCAAATGTAGGCCCACTGCCGTTCACTCACCAGCTAGTCTCTTCCTTTTTTCTGGTGCAGCTTGCAATGAATCCTTTCTTTTACACCAGTCTCGGATTGTTCTAGGTTCAACCCCAAAAACTCTGGCTGCTGCTTCCTTTGAGTTTTCTGATGCATACTTTATTGCATCCAATTTTACGGCATTGGTGTAACTTTTTTCCGTTTACCGGTAGTACTAGTATCAGCCATTTTTTGTGATTGTAAAACTGACGGACAAGAAAAGATCAAGGCCGGATCAAACCTGGTAAGAATGACGTGTAACAGAACACATGTGTGTTGTGGGTGGTCTGGCGGGTTGGTAAAGACGAATCCCCTGTTTATCACACAAACTGAAATCATCCAACTGTTAGCATATCAAGTTGCAACTGTCAAACAAATGTCTGTATAAAAAGTAAATTTCGTGCAACTCTGTCAGATTAATGTGCTTCAAGGTGTTGAAATATATAATTCCCAGGCCTCAAATAATTCACTGCCTTGATTTATTCCGGGGTCAGTGGCCTGTTTCAATTTATTTATTCCTCTGGAATAATTCGAGGAAATACGGTAAAAACACCTGGAAGAGCAGAGAGCTTTTGGCAAGGGAGACAGCTAAAACGATGTCACTATTCCCATGAAGTAACTTGTGCTGCTTTGTATCTTCTCATTAGAGAAGCGAAGAGAATCAATACAATTCCACTACTGGCTTACAGCAGTGGAGATGGAGGCCTTACTTTTGAAATTTATTAGGAGCCTACGAGAAGCAAATTTTCTAATGTTTATTGAAGCTTTGGAGGCAGTTGCACCATCGAAGTTTCTTTAGATCACACCCACTATGCCCCATGGATGTCAATTTTCGTTCATGACATGCAAATGCTGCAAGAGAGGCACCCTGTTGTGTATGAGGAGTTTTGCAAAGGTCACTTCATAGTCAAGAAAACAGCAAGAGTGTTTTTGTGTATTGCTGAAGACCAATCGCAGAAACAAAACAACAAGACAGTTAAGATTGATGGTGGAGCAATCTGTGTCCTAGAAAACGAGCTGTCGCTGATGAAGTGGATAGTTGGTGGCCCTGAGATTGCTCGACTATGTTTAATAAGGCAAAGCAGATGTGTTCTTCCCCAACACAAAGATACAGATTCTCACGAGAAGCGCTTCGGTAAAGATGTTTTTGCAGAAGAGCAGTATGTGTCCTACAAGCAAGAAAGTCTCGTTACCTGTTCAAAATCCATCTACGATGTCATACCAAAGAATAAGCTGACACTTTTTCGGCCAAAGAATACAGTTGAAACGTCCAAGGGAAAGCTGAAAGTTGTATCATTGAAGGAAGACTGCCATCTTTATTCGTCACTCTATGTTGCCTGTTAATTGCGCAATGGTGATCTTTCAGATTTCTTTGCCCACAAGAGTCATGCATACCCTCACTCCATTACTGAATACAGCAAGCTACGAAAGTCTACAACTTCAGACTTTTTGAGCTGCCTGGAATCATATGGTAGTACAAAGCAAGAACCACCCGTAAGATTGACTGCAAAAATCATAGATGGTGCTGCTATGGTGCAAATGACTTCCAAAAGTGCCAAGACAGAGAGTATAATTTGACAATGCTTAGAGAGATGATTTTGAAAAATTTCAAAGAAGAAAGTATTGCTAATTGTATTCAGTATTTCAAAGAAAGTATTTGAAAGAAGAAAGCAGTGGACGTCATCTTTGATAGATATGTTAAAAACAGCCTGAAATCGGAAACAAGAGAAAGGAGAGGTAGCTACGTGAGGATTTCGATGAATAGAGCAACACCAGTGTGGCGAAATTGGAAAGAGTTCCTGAATGACGAGAACAAAACAGAATTGGTCGTCAGAAGATCTCGTTGCTGGAAACTTCCCAGGAGTCATCATTGCAATGATATCAGAAAAAGTTATTGCCTAAAATGACATAGACCTCTCTTCAGTTGCGCCTTGTAACCAGGAAGAAGCGGATACAGGAATATTTCTTGGCATCAGACATGGAGTAGAATGTGGGCATCAAAAAGTTGTTGTTAGTACGGTAGACACTGATTTTGTAGTTATCGTCACATCCTTGTTTTAAAATTTCAACATCGAAGAGCTGTGGATTGAATTTGCAGCTGGGAAATAAAAGAGATGGTTGCCTATTCATGAGTATGCTAGTAACATTGGCAATGAAAAATGTCTTCGCCTCCGATTTTGGTTTGCTTTCACCAGATGTGGCACAGTTTCTGCTTTCCGCGGAAAAGGAAAGAATCTGACCTGGAATTGCTGTAAAAATAACTCAGAACCAACTGAATGTTTTGCAAGGTAAGAGTATTTTCATATCTTATAATTTCTTGTTCTCAAGGAAGTGTCTGTTTTGAAAGAAGGAGTGGATTAGTTCCTTATAGTTGTTCCCACAAATGACCTTAAATCAAAAAATTTTCCAAGAAAAATGTGACTTTTCAATGAATAACTGCAGTTCTAACTTTTTGCTTAATTGGAAAGTTCTTTTTTGCAGACTATCAAAATATGATCTGCAGGAATTACCAGAAGATGACATCAGAGAGGTAGAGCGATATGTTGTACTTGTATATGACAAGGCAAGTTATTTGAGCAACATCAATGAGTGCAAGAGACATCTATTCACGAAGATTGGCTGCCCAAGTGAGAGCCTCCCTCCAACAAAAGATGCACTGTCGAAGCATACAAGAAGAGCCACATTCCAAGGGGGTAGGTTTAATTATTGGTAGTTGAAAAACTAAATATATTTTATGGCATCTTTGCTTTGTAGTGTCCGAGTTGGCCAAAAACTATGCATTCCTGGATATTCTTCAGCTATTTCATTTCTTGGGAATCTAACATTCTTCTCATTGTTTCCAAACTAGCACTTATTTAAAATATTTCCCTCTCGATTTTTTTGGGGTTAATCTTTGGTAAAGTGGAAACGTCTACCTTCTCCAAATTGATGGAGCTGGCATCTAAGAGAAGGTTGTACTCGTCCAGTTTGGATTACTCTTCCACAAGCATCCAAGTGTGGATGCAAACAGGGCTGCACAGGTCGCTGTAAATGCCGAAAGTTTGCATTGGAATGTACAGAACTATGCCATTGTAATGGTGAATGCTAAAGACAACTGGACTAGTTACATTAAGTAACGTTATATGTATCTATAGAGCTCCAGTAATCGTTAGCCTTTTCAATGTTACATTAGTGACCATGCACCTCTTCCAAAATAAACGACATGGAAGCAATTTGAAGATGAAGTTGCGAAGGCAGATTTTAATAAAATTGCATTAGATTTACAGAACAACCATTAAAGGGGGCTAGAACAGAGTACCCCATTCTAAAAATAGCTTTTATGGGTAATTTTGAGAAGAAGTCTTGATCCTTTCTCGTTCTGCATGTCAAACTGTATAAGAATACTAATTTTCATGCTGATATCACAATTTGGCTGGGATTTACAGGAAAAACCATCAAAGGGGACTGAAACCAAGCACCCTATTCTAAAAATAGATTTAAGGGGTAATTTTAATATGGGGTCTTGCTACTTTCTTGTTCTGCTTGTCAAACTGTGTAAGAATACTAAGATTTGTGTTGATATTACAATTTGCAGCTTGTACAGTTTTGTATTTACTCAAAAGCCTGGTTCACGCTGGTGAAGCAAGACGTGAAGCAAGAAAAGTAAGCATGCGCAGTAGTGACTTTTTGACGTGAAGCAGGACGTTCACACGCGCGCAAGCGAATCACTCTAAAATATGAAAATTTTGTAAGACCATTCTCAGTTCAATGGTATATAAACAACGAGCAGACCTGTTTTATGAACGAAGAAGGATGCAGAAGGAATTTACTTACATTAGGGTACTTGTTACTAAAACGTAGTTACATAGAAGAATACAGCGGCAAGTAAAAAATGTTTGAAAAACATGGAATATTTAACATATTTGTTTATTTTGTCATTATTTTGTTTATTTTGTCGTACAGGACAGTATGGAACGCCATTTATGACAAAAGTTTAGAATTCAGAAAAAATAATTAGAATTGTACACAAAGGAATCAGGATAAAGAAAATGTGTTTTAAATTTTGTTTCATAAGTAGAAATTGCTCTCGGTACCTACAAGAAGTTTCATTATAAGTAGAGACCTGTTTGCACTACGTTGTCAAAAACATCTCCAGGGTAGAAATGGCTTGAACGGGCTACGTAATGACTTTGTGGGAAAAGATTCTAATTACATAATTTCTACTTACTCAACACAAAATTCTACTTACTCGACTCGAAATTCTACTTACTCAACACAAAATTCTACTTGCTGACAAAACCTTTCATCAAAGTGGGCGAAAAGACGGAATGGAATTGCCGGAACGAGACTTGAGAGCAGAATTCCGAAAAAAGGGCAGCAGTCGAAGAAGGTGGGATCCATGAAGGAGCTAACCAATTGTGTAGTTTCTTCGAAGGCATTCAAAAACATTGAACCAAGTGACACAAGCTAAGAATCAACAGGAATCTCCTCCGGATTCAACATCTTAAATTCGAACTAGGGAACAAATTGGATGTGGTTCTCGCTATAGAAGCATCCCTGTGTGCTTCTAATGCCTCGCACTTTCTGCAAGATCTCTTGAACCAGCTCAGTGATGAGCTACATGCCCAGTTGTGTGCAGCCGATGCACTCAACATAGGAAGTAGCCATGCATCAGCGGAACCCCCTGAACTAGAGAGGACTGGTGGCCGGCCAAGATACAAGATAAGTACCACATACTTAATTGGTCTGCGGAAGACTGGTATGGCATGGATTGAAATAGCAAGGTCCCTTGGACTAAGTGAAAGAACAGTCCTTGGTAGGAAGGACGAATACATAATAGATGATAAGTTTTCATCTATTAGCGATGAAGCCTTTGATGCCGTGATTGACAATATATTTTGCGCTCCACTCCTGGTGCCGGGGAGATTTACGTTATTGGTGGTATTCGTCAAAGAGGTTTGAAAGTTCAGCGTTGGCGGGTTAGAGAGCGTCTCATGGTGTTAGACCCCATTGGTAGGGCCTTAAGGAAATGTTACGCAATTAAACGAAGATTCTACAATGTTGGAGTTGTGGCACATGGACTCAAACTAGAAGTTGATTGCCTACAGATTTGTCTTCCATGGCTGTATCGACGGGTTAAGCAGGATGATTTTGTACACAAAGTGCACAACCGACAATAAAGCAACGACTGTTGTTTGCTTTTTCCAGACTGCAGTAGAAGAATATGGTCTCCCTCTCTGTGTATGGGGGGATAGAGGTGTAGAAAATGTTGAAGTCGCTAGGTTTATGCTTGCAAATCGTGGAGTTGGCAGAGGGAGTTTCATTGCTTGGAGCAGTGTACACAACCAGCGAATTGAATGACTTTGGGCTGAGGTGAACAGGGTGGTGTCGCATCATTACAGTCAGCTGTTTGCATGGATGGGGGATCGAGGAATTCTCGATCAAAATAATGAGGTTCATCTGTTCGCCCTCCAGTTCGTTTTTCTTCCAAAAATTAACAATTCTCTAAAAGAATTTGTATCGCAATGGAACTATCATTGTCTGCAAACATGTAGAAGACAATCACCCTTTGCATTGTGGCCGCAAAACTTGTGGCTAAGTAACATATAAGACGTAGATATCAACTGGTATGGTGTTGAGAATTCTTTTTGAAGTCATTCCGTTCAGACAACAAACGATATTGTGGTGCCAGAATCAGAAATAAATCTTTCTGATGAAGATCTCAACCAGATGTTACAGATTTGCGGCCATGCGAGAAATGAAGACTCAGATTTTGGGATTGCCAAGTATTTACAGGCATGTACCTTCTTACAGCAACTGAACGAAAATAGTGGACAGCATTGATTAAGTTTACACAACATTGATTTAGTGTGATTTAGTTTAGTTTTGTTGTTATTAATTAATTAACATTGATTTTATAGCATGCCAGCGGGCAAAATTTGAGCCTTTAGCGCAAAAATAGCCAATGATGTCTGAATCTACTGATTGACAAGTATTTTAACTAATCTTGTTGATGTCACCATCTAGCTACCGTTTTCCTGCAATTCTACCCAATCCCAGCCTTGTCAAGATTACCTATGTTGACCCTTTCTTGTAGCTGTTTTCGTTTCATAAACTTTCATTTGCAAGGTTTCATTGGATGACAAAGAACGAATGCCTGCAAAGCTCCTTATGACAATCGCTCTTCTGCCGCTGCTATTTGGTCTTGGGTTTTCACCCCATTTCCTACTTGTTGTCTTTGGCCTACTTTTTCCTACTTTTGAGGCTTCGCTCCTCCGCTCCTTGGCAAGAGAGTCTCTAAGTCTAAAGAGAAAATAGTCTTCAGTTTCATCAACAGAAAGCATCTTCATTTCACGCAACAAAACAACAATATTTTTTGTCAATACATCAATGTGATAACTACTTTCCACAAAAAATAATAAAAAGATGTGCCCCACACATAAAAGAAACAAATTTCTGAGTATTTTCCCAATAAGAAAAATAATCGGCTGCTGACTTTTCAGGGTACGGACATATATATTAATAAACTACCCAGACACAATCTGTGTGATTGTTGCACAAAACACACAATTTAAGTAACAGGCCTTTTCAAACCTGAATTCATATAAAATAGGGTAATATTTCAAGAAGCAGGGTCTTTGTCTCTTAAATCTTCATTTCTTATACGCAGGGGACTACAATACTAATAGACCAATATAATAATAGCCTTAAGCTGTGGTAGACATATGCAGGGTGCATAAAAAGGCTCCCCAGGACAATGTTATTTAACAATCAGGGTAGCATTTTTTATGCAACCTGTAGTGATTTAAACAAAAGGCTTATACTGTAGTTTCATCTTTTAGTACAGCAAAATGTGAATTAGCTAGCATATTAAACAGAACAAAATATTGTGAATGGGTTGTTCTAAACATTCCCAAATCCATTCAGTGGGAACACTACTCCAAGTCCACAGGTATTAGCATGAACTCTTCGTGATGAATCACTGCTGAATGTAATCTCCCCCTGTTTTAGGCCTTTTGTTGGCAGATATCTGGAGCCTGTAAGGAAGAAGAGAACATCTTCAAGTGTTACCTTGATATTTTTCTTTGTCACCTCCAGTGGATCATCTTCTGTTGGTACATCAATCACATTCCATGATTTACGTTTTCAAGAGTCTATGTTTTCCAGCTCGTCTAAGAGATTGGCAAAATTGTAGAAAATATCCTCTTCATTTGCCTTTTCAATTGCTGATGCTCCTTCTGTATATTTGATTTCAAACAGAGATCGAATTTTGTCAGCATAGAGAAGACAGGAACTGTATGTGAGCTCCTTTATAGCTTCTTCTTTATGCATTTTTAAGGCATTGAGAACACCTCAAATTTTTAATGTCTTAAACTGCTGAATTTCTTCTAGTTGCTTTGTGATGATATTGTGTTTACAATTTTTTGCACAACCATGTCCTTGTCTTGGATGGTGACAATTGCATTATTGTACCCTGCATCGATTCTGATGTCATCAAGATCAGGAGAAAGTATATCCATGCTTTCTGTTGTTTTACAGTCCATGAGATGTAGAACTAATTTTCTTACTTCATAGTCTGGAATTTCATTTGGGTCATAAACAATATTCTCAGGGTCTTTGATATAATCAACAAGAGATTTGGCAAGGTTGTGTGGGCCAGCACATTTGTGCAGTAATGCAAGTGCAACGAGCCTTCCATATGCTTCATACTCTCTCCTGTCAAGCCTTATTGCATCTCTCAGAAAAACATGAGAGTTCTCTACTGCACATAGAATAAGGGCTTCTTGGAGAAGAATTGCAAACAACTCTCTTGTTGGCCCACCGTAATCTGCTCCCATCTCACCAACAAACCTGACATTCAATCTTTTGAGGCCTACTGCCTCAAATAAAAGAACCTTGTTGATACTATCATCCCAAATTCTCCTTCTTCTGACAATCATAGTCAATGCATCTTCTTTCTCAAAAAGGGGTTTTGCCAACACTTCCAATTCTTCTGATAAGGTAGCATATGTCTTTTCAGAAGCCCTCTCTGTAGAACAGCATGAAACTGATTCCATACTCAATACTGAGGAAGTACCTGGCCTTGGCTGAAAAGTGGGGAAATCATCATCACTTTCCTCATCAGAGTATGATATGTCAACAAAACTCTTCTTGTTTGGTGGAGCTCCATCCAATTCATGCAAAGTGACATCTGGTCTCACATAAACCGTCTTGTTTTTGAATATTCTGTGGACCAAAAAACCATCCAATGTTTGACCTGGTGCTAATAAAGGCCTGACAATTTTTGCATTGACAGATGTACAGAGGGTAAAATCACTTGCTGCAGGAATGACTTTGCCAAACATCTTACGGATCTCTTGCATTATTTCAGATGGGGTCCATTCCTTCCTGAGTTGAGCTCCAATAACAAAGTGTCCCTTCTCAATCAACTCCACTTTTGGTGCTTGCTTTGGAACAATATCCATGGTAGGGTTAGGGAGAAGCAGTAAATCAACAGTAAAAGGGCCTTTATTCTTTGATGCTTGAGCTCTGCTGCGTTTTGAAGGCCTGGAAAATGAGTAACCTAGTGTCCTTTGGTTGCCTCTTGCCAGCGTTCTGGAGGCTGTCAGGGACTGTGATCCTAGATCCTGGACCATGTTTGGTCTCACCACAGACATGCTGTTGTTTAGCCTGTTTGCCAGTCTTAGTTTTCCACTGCTTGTACTTGTATGTGGCCCAGAGCAACTGCTACCACTAAAAATTCTGTGCATTTCAGCTTCAGTACAACTAGTACCAGTAATAGCAGACCTATTTGTGACCCCAGTAATGACGCTCCTCGAGTGGCTTGTACTTGGCAGTACAGCTGCAGCAGAAGATTGTGTGGGCCTAGCTGCTCCTGGCCTTGTTGATGTTGAAGTTTGGGTGGCAAGGACCGTGGAAAGGTCAAGGACATTGTCAAGTATTCTGGATACCAGTTGACTGGCAGGCTGTTCGCATTCTGCTTCTTCCTCCATGGTCATAAGTTTCTTATAGGCCTATCAGACTTCACATGCTGGCTGCAGTTGCTGCAAGTCTCGTTCCGGCGATTCCATTCAGTCTTTTCTCCCTCTATGAAGAAAGGTTTTGTGAGCAAGTAGAATTTTGTGTCGAGTAAGTAGAATTTTGTGTTGAGTAGGTAGAATTTTGTGTTGAGTAGGTAGAATTTTGTGTCGAGTAAGTAGAATTTTGTGTTGAGTAAGTAGAATGAAGTGTTGAGTAAATAGAAATTTTGTAATTAGAATCTTTTCCCACAAAGTCATTACATAGCCTCTTCAAGCCATTTCTACCCTGGAGATGGTTTTGATAGTGTAGTGCAAACAGGTTTCTACTTATTATGAAACTTCTTTTAGGTACCGAGAGCAATTTCTACTTATGAAACAAAATTTAAAACACATTTTCTTTATCCTG
>WUAR02031014.1:0-10125 GCA_015164055.2 Chrysaora achlyos
TCATTGCCCGATGATGGGAGACGGATCTCTCCCGAAACGTTGCCCTTCTAAATATCAAAGGCTTGTCATGATAAGTTATGACTATCATATCTAATACAGTGTCAGAAACAGCCTTGTATCAACAGTCCGAATATATTTACTCTGGTTAATGTTTGTTTGAAGCGAAAGACGTACCTTTCTGTTTGATCGATTTGGCGTGCTTGATCTCATTGGAAGCTCCTTTGATAACTCATGAACTGAATTCGCCAAGTTAATCAAACTCGAAGATGGTCTTCCCAATGGCTTGTTTGGGATGTAAGATCTCAGTGGTACGGGTTCAACGTCTTTACCCAAGCACTAAGCAATGAAAAAGAGAAAACAGACGTAATATAAGATGATTAGATGTGAAACAAAACAGATATAGAATAAATGCAGGGCCGTGACCAAGAGGCTTGTATCATTTATGATAGGAACAAAGATTTTAACTACTACTTTTGACATTTTAAATATTCCAAATTATATAAAAACTGTATTAGCAGGTCCACATTAGGCGTTAGTTGCCTTTAGGTAATCCTGCATTACCAAATAGTCAATGTATGTATGTATGTGGGTATGTGGTTAAAAAGCTCTTTGCAACGTCATCCCTTGCGAGCTCAGTTCTCTTTTGATCCATGTGATCTTGGATTTTGGATAACCAGAAATAAAAATGGCTACTTCTTTTAGCTAAAACTTCGCTCGACGGGCCTAAATTTCTAAAACTGAAACTTTATTTCAACTTTGCGTGAGAATTCCGGCTCATCTAGCCTTATAAAAATCATTTTTATTGATTCTTTACAAAAAAGTCTTCCAATTGTCCCTTTTAGTTGGCGATTTCGTCCACTGGCGGCCACAGAGAACCAAGTTTACGCTTTGCTTGCAATCTAATGGGGTGGCTAATAGACAGCTGTCGTGGTAACACCCCCTAAACGGGCTATCTGCAATTATGAGCCATGAAAAAGGCCAAAAGAGGGTATGTAGCTTATCGGTTCAGGTACCACAAGATTTAACCCAATTATCTGAAAATTGCCTGGATTGAGCAACTAACTGTATGCTCCTAAAGCTGCACAACTGAGGGGTTACGGTAAATTTAATACTAGATCCCTCATTACTGGCCAACCAATGGGATCGCTTTTTCCAGCCTTGCTGATGGGGTGAAAATTAATATTTCAATTATAAAAATCTTTCAACTCACCAGTATTTCAAGCGGATCGAGCATCTTCCCGTCCAAAATAACCTGGCAAAATAAACATAAAGTAAATCTATAACAATAAATATTACAAATATATATCTGTTACGTCTTTTGGGAATCTAGATTCTAGATTATAAGTCGTAGTCAGATCAGATCAGATTAGATTAGATTAGTTTAGATCAGATCAGATTAAATAAGTTTAGACGAGATTCACTTCGATCAGAATAGGTTAGAGGGTATTCGCTTCGATTTCATTAGCTTGGATGAGTTTAGATCAAGTCAGATTAAATAAGTTGAAATAAGATTCATTACGATCCGAATAGGTTAGAGGGTATTCGCTTCGATTTCATTAGCTTGGATGAATTTAGATCAGGTCAAATCAAATAAGTTGAAATAAGATTCACTTCGATCAGAATAGGTTAGAGGGTATATGATTCAATTTCATTAGCTTGGATGAATTTAGATCAGGTCAGATTAGATAAGATTCATTTCACTTAGAATAGGTTAGTTGGTATATGATTCGATTCAATTAGCTAAGGCAAAATTAGTTCAGATTCCATCAAGTTAGATCTGGCACATACGCTTGCTACCTTCGCAATAAATAGCTGTATTCACTGTATATCCTAGGTGTACTCACTGGTCACTCAGGGGTGCCAGAGCCACAGGGGCAGAGGGGGCAGCTTTCATGATACCCTTTCCCCGCGAAATTAGTCATTTTTGTATTATACTTTTGATACTCCCTGACGGGTTCCGTCCTGCCCCAGGACCTTGTCAAGCTTCCGGCATCCCTTCTGGTCAATTAGCCTCTGCCTGGAACAGAACCCTAGAACCAACCAAGGAAGGGCCTTTGAAAAAACGGGGGTTCACTCATAAATCATAAAAACACAGACTTACCGGCTCGCCTCTTGCGACGGGGGACAAACGTGATATTGTTAGTATGCGATATTTCTGCATGAATTCCACCGGGTTACCTTTGAGATTCAGCTAGAAAAAAGTCAATAAATGTCAACTTGAAGCGATATTTAGCAGCAACAAAAGTAGCAATATTGCACTGAAATGCAGCACTTGCAGATTGAAATGCTTGAAGGCAGTTCTACATCCCTCCATTTCTCCTTCTTTCACTGCTGTTGCTGTTCCTCCTGCACGTATGTGATGACAAAAGTATTTAAACTTCCTTTTCTTCACCACCTCAACAACCCCCTCTGGCTCGAAACCGCAAATTTCTCGAATCTTGCTGTTAACATACTCATTTGTCTTCTTTTCCTTCCATGAGATGCCCAACAGTCTCATGGAAGGAAAAGTGGGAAAGGCCGACCTCAGGGAAATTGGATGGGAAATTTGAAAGAATGGAGTGGCAGTGAAGGAAAAGTAGAGATGAGCAGGTTGGCAAAGGATCGGGATGGAAAAAGGCTGTCTACGAATGGGTGCACCCACGGCCGCTTCGGCTAAGGAAAAGATGACGAGATGATGATGAGTTCTACATACCGTCACCAAATACTGGAGTTGCGCAAGAGGAGAGAGATCATCGAAGCAAACCAGGCAATTTGAAGAGACGTCCAACGTTTTTAAACAGTTGAATAGCTGGACACCTAGAGATGGAAGTAAACACATGCATAATGCTATATAGAGTTGCCGATAAACTTATAGTTGCTAAAAAAAAAACTTACATAGCCCCAGAGCCCCAAATGTAGACGTTTTCCAACACAGATTACCCAAAATATAAATTTAGAACATTGAAATAAAATGCTCTAAAAAAATTGAGGCCATCCGAAGGCAAAATTGTACAGAAAAAAAAACGTCTGTAATAGAAAGCTTAAAAGGGGTCTCAACCAAACATTGTCTATGGCAAACTCGCCGTGAAAGAGTGAGGAGAGTTGCCAGCTCTCTGTAATTCCGGGCAAAAGGCAAAAGGAATCACGAGGTGTGGTCACATCGAGAGGAAGGACTGGGGTCGCACTGCTTAGATTAGCCCTGGGCTATTTCAGTGGCTCCCCTGTGCTCAGCACAGAAACCCATACCTTGAGAAGATAGCAAGCGTATGTGCCAATCAATCAATCAATCAATCAAACAATCAATCAATCAATCAATCAATCGAGGCTAGTCTTAGACGTTCTGCAGGGGGCATTCAAAAAGATCCGGCACACTTTGCCACATACGTTGAAGTCAAGTTAAAACGAAAATCCTGGAGCTCGTAAACCCTAAAATGGAGCAAACTTCGAGCTAATTTTACGTCAAACACCCCCTAAACAACGGATCAAAGAACCACTCGACATACCTTCAAGCGAACTCAGGTTGTTGTTACGAAGAATTAATATAGTCAAGCTTGCTGAAACAATCATTGAATACTTTGGGATGCAGTTGATCGAATTGAAACCAAGATTCAAGTAGTCCACAGGAGGTAGATACTGGGAAAACAAAAGCGATATGAATAGTAAATAATGTAGACGCAAGCATGAAACTCGGAGTAACAGAGAACATGCCTTTTAATTGAGTGTAAATTCTACATTATAATTGCTCTATACTTCGTATATCGAGCACTATCGTCAGGATAGGCGTACTCAACTCGAGTTAAATGAATAATAAATAATATATATCATCATGATCATTATTATGGTCGTCTGCTAGGAAGCCAAACCCAGTAAACACGCTTTCTATAATGCAAAAAGGATAATCGTTTTTTAAACAATTGAGTGTGGCCATACGAAGACAAGACAGTTCATAATAGATAAGCCTGAAAAGGGCCTAAACCAAAATTTTCAGTGGGTCTAATTTGGGCTAAAAAAGCTACAGTAAGGTAAAAATGCCTAAAAAGACTTGAAGTCTAGCGATCTGAAAACTGTCCAGTGTTGGCCAAAAAGTTTGGCCTAAAGAAAAGTAGAATGGCTCAAAAAGCCTCGAAATTAAATATGCTAAAATACCTAAAATATGAATTTTCTCAAAAACGTTACGGCGGTATTTGTTGAAAAATTCCTGATATAAAAAAGCGTGGAAAAGGGCCAAATTGTCACTTAATCTAGCAAATGCTGAGTCGCTGAACAAGGTGGTCAAATACTGCAAAAAGTAGCTAGATTGAACATCATCAAACATGACACTGAACATCATCGAACATTTCACTGAACATCGTCAATTGTTTCACTGAGCATCGATGTTCAGGGAAATGTTTCCACCGTTTGCCAGGGGCTTAAAAACTGAACACGAAATTCTAACCACGTCTGCTTACCTCACTGTCTGCGTTGACGAGGCAGTTGTGACATAAATTCAAATTTTGAAGCGATGGCAAGAGTTTCTAGGAAAAATAAATTAACGAAATCAATCCAAAGTCCCAAACAAAACTTGAAATTAAATTATTTAGGTAACAAAATAAGGCTTGTTAATTTGGAAACCATGTCAGTGATGTAGGTAAAAGAGAGACCAAGATCTCATGCAGAAATATATATATTATGCACTAAAGAGGCACAAAGCGTTAATAAACTTCAAATTTACCAAGCAATTAATGCAATAAAAGCGGCCTATGTTGAAAACATTTCATTCACTACGTTAAGGCGGTTAACGCCCTGCGGCCGGTTGCAGCCTTATACATTGATAAGACAAAAATAACACAGGGCATAACACACAAATAACACAGGATATGGCAGCTATTGGGGTCGTGTCTGGCAAAAATAGATGGACGCAGGACAGTTATCTTTCAGCCCAACATAGATGATAACTTACGGTACGATTCATAGTTAGCAGTTGCCATAATACCGTGACAAACCGCCTGTCCCCGCATGTTACGATTCCCAAGCCCCAAAAGAAGAGAATTTAAGCTGTTTATATACTTACAAGTGACTGATCGAGTGACGTGATGGTATTATAGCTAAGATCAAGAGTTTCCAGCTCTAATAGGGTAAGGACCCCGTTGAAATCACGACCAAACTCATACACAGCATCCTACAAAGAGGCAAGAAAATAGCAAATATGATGATATGGAATCGCTCGAGTTAACAAGGATACTAATTACGGGTGCACAACAAGGATTCTAATTAAAAGGTAGCTACATAAACAATAGGCAGGGGGAAGGGGCACATAAGTGTAGGAAGGGGCACATAAATTTCCGATCTAACAAGGGTTTGGATTAAACAATTGTCATGTTACCGAAGTTAAAATTTCTTCCCCTAAAGCGTGTTTGAATATCTAATACATATAGGACAACCTATCTCAGCTTTAAGCGGGCGAAATTGAGTCGCTCACATATGATCGCCACGATCGGTGATCGTCGTTCGGTTTCGTCGTTCAGTTTCCATGATCGTCGTTCAGTTACCATAAACACTCTTGTTGCGGCTAATTGATAGACGCGCAGAAAGGCGCTGAGATCGCGAAAAAATTGCTGCATTTATATACAGTGGCTCCATTAAAAGATTTCATTTTCTTGGTTCACTGAGATTTTCAAATTTTAGTAGCAAGGTGTCATTCTTGTCGCTACGATCGTTGTTAGACAATAATCGTGGCTTCCATCAAATCGTTCCCGTCGCTGGGACGTTTTTCAGCGATGGGGGCGACAAGAGCGACAGAAGCGATCAGATGGAGCCCAAGGCTTAACAATGATACAATACAATAGCTTGGCAAGTCTATGTAAACAGAGGGTTAAAACTGAGGTCATGGCCTTTTAGATGATAATCTTTTTTAAACCCTTGACCGTAAATTACAGGAATTTAAAGCCATGATTTGCATAGTTAATCGTAGGGCCAACCCACTCTGGGTATTTATATACACAATAATCGGTAAAATAATAGTTGCTTTTAGCCTTAAAAACAACACCCTAGTAATCACTGGAGGGAGAAAATCACATACTAAAATCCCTAAATCAAAAGATGTAGAAACATTTTGAAAACACTTAAATCCCGGGAGGGCTTAAGATTACATCACTAAATAAAACAATTTGTTGAGCAGTTTAGTTAACAGCGGTCCTAAGGATGACCCATAAAATAGAACAGGATACAGCAGGTTGATAACTCTGGCAGGTCATTGAAAAATGCATGCATTTTGTGCAATAAGAAACAGCTTATAGGAAACTTTATATTCAATTTTTTTAAAATTAAATGAATAGAAAAGGAAAGAAACTATGTAATTGGTGCTTTAATTTTCCTAGATCACTCAAAAAAGCTTTCAAATTTTATAATAAAGTCCACAGATAAGGTTTTGTCCTCAAACACGACCCTGAACCATTGCTTTGGAGGTCTGCACAGTCCATGAGGTCCGGGATACAGACCTGGCCTCTTGAGTAGCTGTGCCCTCCCCAAGACACGCATTAGACAGCATTACAAGCAACTGCTTAGTATAGGTGTTGCATTACAGGAAGCCGTGTAGTGTAGTAGCAAGCAGTTGTGTCTTTTGTGCTAAAGTGGTGTGGCAAGGAGGACGAAAATATATAGTTGACAAAAACCTGGCTTTCTGTGGCTCGAATAACCACTATGGTGTTGTGGTCCAGTCTTATAGAGATGAGGTGGGAAAAAACCACTGAAGATGTAAAAAATGCACTGCCATTGATGTGATAGCACCTAAATGCTAAATGCTTGTGAGTGGCTTTATAGGTCTCACAGCCTTCCACTCCCTTAATTACTGGACAAGGTGCTGAGAAGATACATTGAACATAAAGCATATATCCTGATAGCCACCTCATCATAAAAAACCTTGCAATTAAAACAGTGGTATCAAATGTTCTTTTACCTTGATTGAGCTTGTTGACCTGCAACATATCAATGTATTTATATGCTTTGCAATAAGATGCAGACCTCTAACATACACAATTGGCACTCTGTGAATCTGCAAGAACAAAATCAAGACAATTATATTTACCAGGCACCATTTGATTTAATATACAATTGAGCACAAAAGGAAATGAACTGCCAGGCATTTTAGCTTACAATGAATGATGCTTTTAGAGATGTAAAACATTTGAGTGGGAAAATGCAGCAGGATTTCACAAGATAGAAACCCAGGAGCTCATCAACCAATTATTGGCCTACTGGACATGACTCTGAGGTCCCTATCAGATTGGTGATCATATCGGGCGGCCAATTGCATGTGCACCTACTACATGTAGTCCATGTCAGACAATGATTTGCCAAAAATATTTTCATATGTTGAGCCACAGGACTGATCTCCTCATGGTGGACAGCAGAAATGCTTCAAGGGCTCACTGAAGACATCTTTGAAAGCACTTGGCATCAACCCTGAAATTTGGGAATTGAAAGCTCATGACCTAGTCGAGTGACACTCCTCACCCTTACTAAGGTTCTCCAGCATGGGCAGCCGACAGAACAGCTGCAGTGGTTGTTACAGCAGTGCAACAAAGAGGCAAGGGTTAGCAACAAGCGGCTAATGCAGCAGCAAAACGCTGTCCATTCTGCCAGGGAGCAGATCGGCTTTCGCTGCCAGCCGCGCACCCACAGAGCCTCACTCCCTGATCCCCTGGGGTTGACTAAAGTGGTCCCCATTGCATTGCAACAACAGTACAACATATTTCAAACTGGTAAAAGATGCTCACAAAATAATTTTTATCTAAAAATATATACTACTTCTTGATTAACGTCTAGTGGAATTCCAAAACAGGATGGTACACACCTCCAGAACTTTCAAAGATTTGAAAGGAAGAAGACACAGCTGTGGGCTGGGGTGACAAAATGGTCCAGAAACAAGCTACAAAAGAAGAGCAATTCCAATTAATTTTATTACAAAACATCATTTTGAATTATTATGAATAGTTTAAGAAAAGACTAGAATGCAATAGAGAAAGGAAGCTAGGGTACAGTTTAGTGGATGGCCGCTGTATGCAATGTTGTATCGCATATGATTGGTGTAGGGTAATTTGGGTTGGGTTAGTAGGGTTAAGATTAGATGGGTTAGTAGAGTCAAAATTAACATTGCATTGTAATTGCTGCCTGTTACACTACATCTGTACCAGAAAGGCAAATAAAACATGTGATTATAATAAAAAGATAATTCTACACTGCATAGCATAAATCCCAAACATGGATTTATGAAAATAGCTAGATGTTCAAAATTCACTTTTTTCATGTGTTGGAATTTGTAAAATAATTTAATTTAGTGTACAGCATTTTAACATGAATCACATCTCAAGAATTTGATTAAAGAAGGTGACACTTACTTTCAAGTTTTGTGCTTTCTGTATGAAATCAAATATGAAGCCTAGGTCTTTATCCAACCCGTCACCAATGATAACTTGGAAAATATCCTGACCATTAACTAGAAAAAAAAGTGTTGTCATTATATTCGAAAATTTACTAAAGATGTTAGAGGGAACAGTTTGATGTGTTCCGTTAGCAAGAATTTAAACTAAGAAGCAGTAGTGTTATCAACGTTCTGATGTGACAAAGAAGGAAACATGAAGAAGCAAAGGAAAGAAGATTTTAAACATAGTTTTTCTTTTTCATAATTTTTCCCAATAATTATCATGTAGTAATAGTTATATTGCTTGGACTGGTTACTAAACTAACATTCAATTTTAAGTAGATTTAACAGCAGATAAAGAGGTATGTTAGAAAATGGAGTAGAGAGTAAGATTTGTTTACCTGTTGTAAGTTGTAGTTGCTGAAATTGTCGGTTAAGAGAAATAAGAACTTGCGAAGTCAGAGATAATTTTGCCTTTCCTGCAAGAATGGTTTCCCCTGAAAAGAAGAATATAAATATAGTTTCACATAGTATAATATAAGAATATAAGTATAAATCTGAACATTATTAGAATATGATTTTATTTACATATATATTTATTTGGTCGAGCTTGCTCGAAAAAATCAATTGACAAGCTAAAGAACAACAAAAAAGCAACACTGTATACAAATAAGTCTTCATTTCATTTCTCTGTTAAATAATTTCAAACATACCATGTTCTCTTAGTAGTTTTGCAAAATCTTCAACGACTTTTGATTCACCAGTTCTCTTCTTCTTCCCTGTTAGCCAGGCCCACATATCGAGTAGCCAATATTTCCAACTTTAGTTCAAACTACCACCATTGTGAAGTGTCAATATGTAACCGAATTGCTCAGGAACAGATTAAGATCTTTGCACTCAAACAACCAAAGAACCTAGATTCCAAAAAATGTATTATCAAGTCTTTCAAGTCACATTTTAATGATTAAGTTCGCTGATAGTCTTAGATACGTTCGCGACATCGATGGGCCTAAGGAAGCTAACTGTAACTATGAAGACGAAAATTGGGCTTGCAATTCCATGGAGCGTGTTTGCGACATTACTGCAAGCATTTTCGAAAACAACTACAATTATATAACAAGCTACAAGCCTCCTCGGCTACGAACAATGCAGCACTTCTGCTTTGAAAGCGCTTTTACGTTTGTATCGTTTCACTGTGTTTAACGTAAGCCATTAATTTTTCTAGTGGGAAGTTATGTTCGCGGCATCGTCATAAATATGTAGGCACGTGACATAATCGTGATCATAATACTTGGGGGGGGGGAATGGCCCGGCTAATATCGGAAAAAGCACACCAAGGGACCATTATTTCATTTACAGTAATTTCAAAAACTGTCCATGGCGGGCGAAAACCAAAGAAACCCTTAGTTCATCCTAGTGCCAATAAAAATACCTCGCTCTTCCCAGAGTAACCTTGCTCACACCTATTTCATCACCCTTTTTCCCCCCTTTTTCCTTCTTTCTTTGAAGCCCGCTCCTCCATTTACAATTTAGCAAAAAACTGTCTTTTTTTACATACAGAAATAGAATAATAAATAGAGATAGTAATTTTATCTTAAATTTCTCCATTTTTTGTTTTAAACGTTTCATTTTTAGTCCTTTTTTGGATTTATATCTTTTTAAACATTCACTTTTTTTGCCTGCTAAAATCGTTGTTACATTGTTATGTTCTTTTTGTGTGTAATATTGTATTAATTACGGTATAGCTT
>WUAR02031125.1:11461-21699 GCA_015164055.2 Chrysaora achlyos
TTACACGTGGCGAATGAAGCTAAATGATTGAAATGTTTATTGTTCAAAGTTACAATTACCTGCAATCAAAACAACTGCACGCGAATATGAAGCTGGTATTACCTGTACAAGTCACACAGTTCTACTGATGCAGCCTCGCCCTTGTAGTCACACACGAGTTACTGAGTAAACTGTCGTCAAATGGACAATTGTTAAAGGATTGTGCAAAGATCTGTCTGACCTGTTACACCATTTCACTAACGGCTATAGTAGATTGACACTCAGTAAACAAGTTAGCTAATTATGGCTAATATTGGCATGCCAAATTTGCATAAAACAGCCTTATCTTACCAGCCACAATTTTTCTAGCGTTACGCAATAGGGTTGTGAACCATCAAAAAGTGCAGAAGAACGTGCTCAAATGTCGTTGACGTATGCAGATTTTTAAATGACCTTCCACTATTTCATTTATGTACTTCTTATTCGAAGCAAAGGCGTGGTACGTCTGTGTTCAAATGAAAAACAGAGGTCGTAATTCACACAAAGCTCATAAGAGAGGCATGTGTAAATTATCCTTACATTCAACGTGATGGGTGCAAGTGCATAATTGTCATCAAGGTGTGACCTTGTTATAACAGTCTTCTGTTAGCCTCCTCACAGCGCTACATTTATTAGCTACAACCAATACAACAACACCACATTATCATGCTATCGTTTATCATATATATCACTTTATACTGACAAAGATTTCATGTTAAAAATTATTTTTCTTCTATTATTATTATTATTATTATTACTGTTGGTCTTTAATATGTTTTACGGTTTCAGTAATAAATAGAAAGTTAACGAGAGGGTAGCAATTGATACGTTTGAACCTCTTTCTCATGCTCGGGAAATAATCCGACGAGGCTAGTTGAGAAAGGAAAATAATTTATCATGCAGCAAACTAGTTACATGATAGTAATGGTACAGCTGGATTTAATGTATGCGAAGGGAAAGAATTAAATTGGTTTAATGCATGGTATCAATTGAGTCCATTACCATTATCCTATTCATTTATTGTGAGAAATTTCTCTTATTAATAGTTCAGCTCAAATTATGTGTAGATGGGAGTTCATTGAATTTGAATATTCGATTATTGCCCTTTGAAATCCTTTTGTGGATCCGCTTGTTTATCTGAAATACGAATATGATAAACCCTACGAAATTTCAGCTATATTTCTTGTCATAAAGGCTTTCCTCTATTAAACATAGCCGAACGCGAACGTAGCATAAAATGCGCTGCTTTAGAGTGCCCAATCTTAAAGCAGATTTAAAAAGATACATTAGACTCAGCATGGTAGATGTTTCAGCATTTTCCTTGTTTTTTTACGATTCCAGCGTTGAATTCTACCAACTTTTATTTTTGTTGTTTTGCATGTCACGTTTCTATTTACGTAAGTGCGGTATTTTATTGGTGGATTAAATTGCACTTGGCATAAAAGTGCAGCTGGCCCTCCATTTGTTCAAATCAAATAAACGCTTTAACTTGTTACATTTCTGCATGGGAGGGATATCTCATTGCTTTCACCCTATTGTTCTATGATTAATACCCAATGATTATACATTGTTAGCCCACCTGTCCTTACCACGATAAAATTGTTAATGCCGAATTATCCTCTTTAAATTTCAAAACCTTTCTCGGGGGTATGGCTTCCCTTCACAAACGTTCTGTTTTTCATTTATCAATGGCTTTTGTTGAATTCCTCTAGGACCTCAACTTACGAATCCAATTTTAGGCCCGTTTCGCCTTGCTTTGCCAACCTCTTAAGCCCTAAAATGCAAACCTGATCTATGTTTAATTCTGATTAAATCTTTTCATAAGAGAAGAGAACTGTCTTATTTCTTTTCTATTTGATATTTCTTTATCAATTGAGCAGTAATAGTATTTTTTACTCTCTTTTATGAACGATTGGGGCCAATGGGTTTTGAGGCAATAAGCCGTCTATATCATTTTCAGTATGATTCTTTTATAAAAAGGTTAACACCTGACCTTCGAGTAAACAGCCGATTTTCCATAAGGCACTCACAATGGACCACGAGGTAGAAAATAATGAATACAAAGATTCATTATTCTAATTCTATTGCAAAACAGTTGATCTTTACTGACCATTGATTTTAAAAAAAATCTTTATACAATTTATAAAGGTTTTACTTCACCTGAAATTCTATTGTTTAGTTGACTGGGATTGACAGAGCCTTGCTTATCAACAATTAGCTTTTTCTTTTGCAAAATCAGTTGCTGCATGCTTTACATCTTTAAACAATTTTTATTAAAATATGAAATCTCCGTTTATTTTTCTACCGTCATTAAAGATATTTACAATTCTAACTGTCCGAGCCTGCCATTAGTCATTGGGTTGGGTTGAAAACTGGAATGAACGAATGCGTTATTTTCATGGCAGTTGACTTTTTTTTAAGAGTAAATTTATATATGGACTTGAATGTCTATGAAAAAGGATTTCCTTGTTATAAACTTTATTGTGTCCCAAGTTTAAGTGTACGAAATATCTCTAAATGTCGACAAAAGGCATGCCTCTCTTTCACATTCATGTATTTTTCATGTCTGTGTCACTTAGCTTGCCTCTTAACCACAGCTTCAATTGCAGGATTTCGCAGGTCTAGTCCCGCGATAATTGTTTTATTTTGATGGGAAACATGACAAACTTTTTTATCGATTAGCTTGAATGAATATTAATAAATTATATCTAAGACATGCTGATTTGCCACCAAAAATAAGAAATAAAGAAAAGTTCCCTCTAGAAAGGAAGTTGAAGTAGGAGAAGATGCCGAGAAGAAAAACACTTTTATTTTCCCTCTATAAATGCCCTTTCTATTGGAAACAATGTAATTCATTATTAAAAAGGTGCAACGGTCTCTCTGTCACAACTTTCGCTTAAAATTGGGATTCTTTCTTCTATAAACAAAATTTATTCATTAGGCCTGATTGATCGTTCTATAGAATTTCTTAGACTTCTGTTTAAATATGGTTATATGAAGCTTCCCTTCCAAGTTCTTCACGAAGAAGCCTGCCAGATATTCTGCCCAAATGAAACGGCTTCCTTCTCAGTTGTCCAACTGAATGTGAAAACAATCCTGACGATGTCATGCCAGCTATGTTAAAGCATTTTACATTTTCCCACACTCTTCGCTTTGTTTACGTTTTAAACTGGGCCTTCATTGATTTTTTATCACTGTTTTAATCGAGATATTCACTATACTTGTCACAGCTCATTCTTGAATTGCAAAAGCCTTCTTTGTTATTGCTTAACAATACGCTTGACTGTGATACTCCTTAAAAACGTTGTGAGCCGATTTCCATCTGAAGCAGCTGTACTTTTAGTGACTTTTAAAGTCAAAACGGATTGTCCAGCAGTTAAAACGGCCTCCATCAGCTGACCAGCAGAGCGCGTGCTGCTAGAGCGCCCGCGCGTGCTGTGATATCTCATGCAGGTTTCCCTGTGCTCAGCTTTGCTTAGGCTATGTCTTCTGACAGCCACAACTGCTCTGTATTCATTATGTTGTTTATTCAATAAAAATTATATTGGGTTCTATTTCAGTGATTTCCTTTCTCTCTGATTGCCTCGCACGCTTATGGGGTGGTCAAGTGAAACGGGATTTGGGATAAATGTCACACGATTCATTTCAAGGTCAATTATTTCACAAATACTGTAAAATGAAACTACTTTTAGTTTTCCACGGGTTTTTCTCTTTATTTTATACCCTAGACATGCCTCATTGGAAAATTTTCATCTTTTTCTATCGATATTACTGTATATGTGAATATGTTATGGAACCCCCCTTTCAGCTTCGTCCAAACAGCCGCGCAAACTTGAGCTATTGAAAAGAAGAAATATCTTATATGAACGAAGTTCTGTAATTAGATATACTGACCAGCCATCTGCCCAACGTTCTTTTGTTTAAACGCTGCATGCAGGATTTTCAACCTTCGCCGAGATTAAAATTGTTATAAAAACTACCGAATATTTTAGAATAAAATATGTTTAAAATGAAACATTGCAAGACCGTGGAAATCAATGTTTGATGAGAGAGATGGTAAAGTGCGCATGCGTGTGTCTAATTTACACCGCGCCCCAATGGGATATTGATCAAAAGCCTGGCCGATCGTAAAGGGCTTGAAGTCAGTGTCAGTCACTTGATTTGTGGCTTACGGAGATGAGTAGCACGTTGGTCTATAGCTCTGCACATTTATTCAATATTTCGATTTAATGTGTCGTGAACGGAGTGATTTTAACGGGGCGGTCCAAGTGACTATACTAGTGAAAAGATGATTAAAATTTCGATTACAAATTGTCTTGGCAGTATTTTTAATGTTGCTGTCATTGCTGCTGTCTTATGGTTTCAGCCGAAGGTTGGTTGTGCAAAATTTTATGGAAATTCAAGCTTCTTACAAATCTATGGTTTGCCTTGGTATGAAAGGTGGATTGCTCGCCTCAATTTCAAATAGCCATATCGTCTAGTTGGGAGATTTTTGCAATATTTAATTCATGTATTATTCCACAGGATGTTGTTGGGACAGGAGCCTTCGAGTTACAACTGGTTGCCATACAGAATGTCGCAGGGGAACTCAAAAATGGGTCTTGTTGCGATGGGAGTCACACGACTTATTTCAGTAGTAGAAGATGTCTGGATGCTTGCGAAACATTCTTTAGAGTTTGTGTGAAACGATATGAATCTACGCGCACGACTGCTGGACCTTGTAGATTTGGAACTAGGTCTACACCAGTGCTTGGTGGCAATTCCTTTCAAATTGGAGTAGTAAATAATAGTACTATGAAAGATGGAACTGCTTTTAGCAACCCCATTGTACTACCCTTCACTTTCTCATGGATGGTGAGTTATAATTCATCAGTAACATTTTCAAGTATAAGTTTCACTCTTATTTTTGTTTATAGAATTCATGAATAAGCATATTACGTGCTTCTCTTTCTGCAATGCAATATTTTGTGGGGCAGAGATTTTTAATTACGAAAGAACACGGGTTTGTTTTTATACAGCGTTTTGTTTTGATGATTTATTTCATGGTTGATGATGGAGCAAGCCCTTCGTTTCCTTTATCGGTTAGGATTAACTTGAAGTTTTTATTCACTGCTAGCATCGAATCTAGCACATTGCAGTAATTATTAGAGAACTTGTTTAGGGAATGGTCGAGGAAGTGAGTTTACCTTACTCGGAAATCTCTGCTTATGATTGCCCATATTTATCATAATATTAATATGCTGTTGATGACATTATGTCTGATGTGGAAAATGTTTGTCCAGCAAGCACGAAATTCATCGCAGTTTTGTGTTGTAATTGATTCGTCTTTCTATTATTCGCTGACACGTGCCTACTAACAATTTGTTGTTATTTTCTCGAAGCAAGTGGCAGAATTCAGTTCCCTCGAGGCGGCCTTTCCCCATAGCTTACAATGGGCAGTGATTAGGGGAAACATTTGATTGTTATTCTTTGAACTACCCATGTGGGTTTTGGCGCCAAAAATCGCTAATTTGTTATCTGAATCATAAGAATATGTTAGAAATTGTGCGAGTTGTTGCTACTTTGAGCTGGTAAAGAGCTAAATACAGCTGCAACACAGGAGCCAATGAAACATGGTTTCCTCGATACTTTCAAAGTCACTCGTCAGAATCAATATTGGATAAGATTTTACATTTAAGACCTGCAATCCTCTATGCTTGTGTGTACCTAGGAATAAAATAAATTCTACGTAGCCACGTGTGTGCTTTTGAATTTCGTCCTCAAGCTCGCGCCGAGTTGAATTAATGAGACTAAAAATTTGAATAACAATATTTGCAAGCATAGATCATCCGAACGCTCCATGGGAACCCATTCATCTCGCACCTGCCTGTGTCAAAGTTTGCAAGAGTGTTTTCTCTCACGCCCCCTTTTTAGTTTCTAAGTGTCCTAAACAAAAGTCGAGCTTGTTCAATGAATTTTTCGCAACCCAACAACTCAAAAGAATATTATTCAGAGGATAATCGCTGCCCGTCTGTTCTGTTGTTTTGCCGGCCGCATCCACGTGGCCCTCAATCTAGCCAGCTAAATTTGGCGCCAAATTTATATTTATGTATCTCGTCTGCTCTGCAAGGAAACGTTCGAATTAACAGTTTTGTTTGAAATAAGTACTTATTTATTCTCATCGTTCAAATCGAAGCAACTTGTAAAAAACATTTTGTATTTTTGGAAACTCTTTATTTTAATAATTTCACATATTTCGAATTTTTCTCACAAGTCCCTCGCTTTGCAATGGCTTCTTGTAGACTGCTTAAAACATTGATTATTTATCGATAAATTTTTCGTATCAATGTAGATATTTATTTCTGCTGTATTGTTATTATTTTAAACGTAGATTTAGAAGTGATAATAGCTACAGGAATTGATGGTAATTTTAATAAACTTTTGAAATAGGAAGTAAAATAGTTCTGTTTATTTTAGATGACCTATGCATTGATCATTGATGCACTTGACGATGATGGTGGTGGTAAATTCGGTGAGATTTAGATGAAATTGAATTTTTAGCCCTTTGAAAACTTACTTACTATTTGTTTTTATAATCTACAGAAATTGACAGTGTCATCACTATTATAGTTGTCAAGGGGATTGGAGTGAAACAGATTATTCCAGTTGTTTTAAAGAAGGATATTTCAGTTTAGAAGAAATACTTAAAATTGGCTTTTGTCATGGGATGTTTTTCTCCTTTTTCCAAGTCATTTGTTAAATTCCCACACTTGTCATTCTTTAATATAATAACACCTGTAGCAGGTAGCAGGTTAGGTTGGAGGTTTTCATCAAAAACAAAAAACAACTTGTGATATGTGGTCCATAAATGAACTTGCTCATTTTTTATTTAACTCACACTTTAAAAATACATCAATTCCATGCAATAATCAAAAGTCTTTAAATCAAATTGATTCATTGTTGCTCTCAGGGTTTTAATAATGAGCACCTCCTTGTTGTAGACATTATGGATTCCATTAATGCTTTGGCATTATCACATTTATTCCTAATGGCCAACCTTCCTAATGGCCAACCTTCAATTCCACAAACAAAGGCAATTCTAAGTTGCTTTGTAAATTAAGTTTTTTTTACCCTATGATATCTATGAATTGCAGAACTGAATGGAAGACCAGAAACCACTAGTGATAAATATTTCAAGACAATTAAAACATTTATTTCACCAGAGGATTTTTTGAGCCAGTTGTTGATAATGTCTTCCAGACAATATCTCTTTGAGTTTTAACACAACAATGCAGCCAGCATTGTGAATTTCATTTGTTATTCAGAATGTAACATTTAAAGACAGACAATTCCCGAAAAGTATTCCTAGCAGTTCTGTTAATAGCTTAATATTTTGGCCTACTTTTCTCACTCCTTGTATTTTGTTCAGACATATTTAGATACTTTAGATAAGAATTTGTAAAAGTTTGTAACTAATTTATCTCAGAACTTTGAACTCTCTCTTCAAAATGATAAAGTAGCGACATTTCACAAACTTGTTAATTTGTATATTTTATCTCAATATAGATCTAATCGACAGAGTGATTCATACTGGGATCCTAGCTCCAAACAAGACATGGAAAAGTCATGTTTACAATGGCCCCGCTGCTACGTTGCATTATAAGGTCAGGCTTGTGTGTGACGAGCATTACTATGGAAGTTCTTGCACCGTTTACTGTAGACCCAGAAATGATAGACATGGCCATAACACATGTGACCGGAATGGAAATCGAATTTGCTTGCCAGGATGGAGTGGACCTTATTGTAACATAGGTAGGATTTTGCCAAGCATCATTTTCAAACTGCTTAATTTGAGACCAGATCTAATTTGCGTATTTTGTTCTAAAACGGAGGGGAAAAATATCGTCCCAGTTGAACTGAAATCTCGCAATTTTCCTGCGATTACTCTTTTAATTTTTGGATACTTATGCCTTCTTATTATCTAAGTACATTAGGATGATCTTAAATTTTCATTATTATTATAATCATAAGTAAATTATGAGAGGAGTTTTGTCATATCCAATGCTCCGTAATACTGTGTTGTTTTTCTGTTATTCTCGAGCACGCTGTTATGATATTCTTGGCGTTACTCATTGTAGTACCATACGGCCTTGCACTTAATCATCATTATGCAACGAGAGTGTACCAAGGAGTTCATGATTACATGCGTTGCTTTCATTCTAGCTGTCTGCAAAACCGGCTGCGATCCTGACCATGGATATTGCAATAGTCCCGGAGAGTGCAGGTGGTTGTTTGTTAAGTTTTATTCTTCCTGCTGTTCGTTTGTCCTTCTTTATTCAAATTTCTTCAAAAGATTTGCATAATGCCTGAGCTACCGTTTCATTCTTTTATAAACGGGGGACTCACTTTGCACACGATAAGCAGCCTGCCCTTCCTCTTTGACAATCGCTCTATTGCCCAATATCATTCAGACCTTTTTTATTCATTTGTGCAGTTATTCCTTATATTAACATTGATTGAGAAAAAGCATTTTAATCAGTTGAATATTAAACACACTGAAAATGTTTCGTTGTTAGACAATATCGGTAATAGTCCTTTAGAGCGCCATATTTCACTGTTGTCAACTCGTCTTCAGCTGTAGATATGCATGGCCACTTCTTACTAAGATCTCAAATTGAATTCTCTTACTTATAACTTATTTTCATTAAGCATTGTTATTTAACATGATTTTCTCAATAAATGTGTATTTGATTAATTATGTAGATGCATTAATGGCTGGAAAGGAGCGTTGTGTGACCAATGTCAGACACACCCTAAATGTGTACATGGCTTTTGCACAACTCCTTGGAAATGTGACTGCATATCTGGCTGGGGTGGTGTTTTTTGCAATCAAGGTAAATTTCCTTCCCTTTTCCTCAATTTATAGTGCTTCTTTATTTCATCAGAAATTTTCAATTTTCACATAACTCTACGTTTCTGTTCTGTCAACCACTGCTTTTCTTTTGCTCAAACGATTTTATTAGATTTTACATATCTTCCCTGCTTTTACTGATCTTTACATTCTAGATCTAAATATGTGTCGTCATCAACCATGTAGAAATGGAGGCACCTGCCTTAATACTTCACCTGGAAACTATACTTGTTACTGCGTTGCTGGATTCAGTGGAGTGAATTGTGAAAGAGGTTAGGGCAACTTTACTCCCTACAATAAAAATTCTTGCTTAATCTTTGTTAACGAGACATTTGGTTGTAAATATCAAATGCTTATTATATACTATCTCCATAACATGAGATGAAGTTGAAGACTTTTTACGTCATTGTTCTTATTTTGATAGAGAGGGATGAATGTGCATCGAATCCCTGCCTTTATAACTCAACGTGCATAAATAGACAGAATGGCTACCAATGTATATGCTCTGCTGGCTTTGACGGGAGCAGATGCCAAAATAGTAAGTTCTATCTGCTTTTATTGAATTACCATTGCATTCTTTCATCGTCTTTCTTGCTCATTTTCGTTTTACTATTTGCATATGTTATACTATACGATTTTGTGAGCTCATTGTTTTTGTTGACCAGATATAAACGACTGCCTTGGCAACCCGTGCCAACATGGCGGAACATGTGAGGACAAAGTGAATGGTTTTTCATGTAAATGCCTAAGAGGATGGGAAGGAATCAGATGTCAAAGAAGTAAGAATCTCGTCACTTTAATCGCCTCGCCAAGCCTGATTATGATACTTTTAAAATGAAGGTTTCTAACATATTTTCCAAAAAAGCGAATCATCGATTCTGGAAATGCAAGATCGCCATATGTGGTGCTTTTTCAATTTTGATATATTATTTGATTTGGTTTTAAAAATACTTTTAGATGTGGATGAATGCCTGTCTAGTCCGTGTGTCAACTCGCTGAGCTGCTCCGATTTAGTAAATGACTACGCTTGCCAATGTAAATCAGGATGGAGAGGCAAAAACTGCGATCAAGGTAAATGCAGTTCCGATTATATATTATAATCATGTTTTGTTCTTCTTTGTTCTGTCCATCAATGCCTAGGTGAATAATTAATTGCGAAGGGGAGAAATACTTCTGGGTATGAGTCAAGCCAGCTTTATAGAGCTCTAAAGTCCAATGTCAACATGTAATAAAATTGAAATTGAGAAACATCACAAAATAGCAGAAACGACAGCAATGGTGTGAATCGAAAATGAATTGCCAATATTTTGTCCTGCCTTCGGGTCATTTT
>WUAR02031126.1:0-10120 GCA_015164055.2 Chrysaora achlyos
TATTTTCTTACATTAGCGATTGGAGGAACCTTACATGAAGTCGGCCATGCCATTGCAGCATCAAGGTAAAACATTTAAATGCAGTCGTTATTCAGCGAAAGTCTGTCAGCCGATGTTGTACCAGATCTATATTTTGATCGTCTGATGCGCTGTTTGTAAGAATTTGATCAAGTGACCGAGAAGTGTCATACTTTTGAATAACATATTCCTTGTTTCAGAGAAAGTGTTCGAGTGATGGGTTTTGGCTGGTTCGTCCTGCCAATTTTTTGCGGAGCATATGTAGAGTTGCAAACAGATCATTTGCAAGTGGTTTCTGCAATTCGGCAGCTAAGAATTTATTGTGCCGGTGTGTGGCATAACTTTGTATCAGCATCTCTTGCCGTTGGTTGCTGGTGGCTGTTCCCGTATGTGTATCTTCTCCTATATGATACAAACAAAGGTGCAGTTGTGTCTGATGTTTTCAAGGTAGGTAGCGAATAATCGTTTTCTCAATCGTAGACTTAAGAAACTGGTCATAGCTTCTCTCCTCTTCCTGAATTGGTACACCCCTGCTACAACTGCTGAGCTAGACTGGAGGAGTGGCAGAGCCCTTGGTGCTCACTACCCTAGTTGTGAGGGTTGTGAGTTTGAGCCTCTGCCAAAACCTGTTGTAAAAGAATGGAGAGAGAAATTGCCAGGTCTTTGTAATTCCAGGCTAAGGAAGCAAGGAATCATATGGCAAAGTCACTTCAACAGGAAGCACTACGTGTTTGTGAATTGAGAATGCTGTTTATTCTCTGTCCCTATGTCATACATCTATTTTGATTGTTTTTTAAATCGGCTATCTTTCAGGATTCAACTCTTTACTCAAACCTTCGGCGTGGTGACCAAATTTCATCAATAAACAACTGCACTGTAGCATCCGGACTAGATTATGCAGGCTGCATACAGAAAGCTGTTGAAATGCCAAATCAAGGGTATTGCCATAGCATTAACAGCATCAGCAGGAGAAATACATCAATCCCATGTAACGTTTTTTATTATTTTATGCCTTTACCCTGGAATGATCCTTTCCTATAATTTCCACTAAAAGTAGTAAATTATTGTCTGCTATTGCATTTTATGCTAATTTCGCGCAGCAAAGGAGCAACCTAAAATCTATGAACTTTGAAGTAAAGAATAGTGTAACGAATTGTCCAGTTTGAGCAAGCTTGTCTTGCATTTTATACACTGAGTTTCATTTAGATTGTAGCTGTGAAAACTCGAATCGAAATAATGTAATAAGTCAGAAGCTGCGTAGTTATTAGTCAATTGCTGTTAGTAGCAATTCAATTCAATGCAAAGACTGAGCCTCCGAGCTTAGAAAGTTCACGTGGAAGACACAGTTTTTTGCGAAAAGACCCCTCTTTTAGCAGCAGTCAAAACTGTCTTTTTTTTATTCACGTTGGCTCCTTTCTCTCTAGATTTAAACATGAAAGGCCTTGAACCTGAATGCTGTAGTGGAAACTCCCCATCCAGATTTTGTTTCTCTCACGTGACCCGTAATTACATGGTAAGCTGACCAATAATATTATTCCTTGTGGCTCACGTGGTCATGTGACCATTTAAATATTTGCAGGACCAACTCTTTGGAATGGAATAACTACAACTATAACTATTTATGCCAGCGTTTCTTTCGTCAACTTCGTTTTTTAAATTATGTTAATTATTATTCTAAAATAGGATCAGTTGAAAATTTCGTTCTTCAGAACCAAACGTGCTAAACTAGATTGTTTCCCTTTCAGAGCCATTCTTGTTTACCTGCTAGATATATCGTAGTAGGCAAGCCCCAATGCTCGTCAAATATGGATTGCAAGGGTTCCTCTGATACCATCTGCGTTACCCCTGTTACAAGTAACGCAAACAGATTCATTAAGATTTCACATGTGAAGGGACAAGATGTGCTGTTCGTTGGAAATCCATATGAACTGTTTTATCACGGTAATTTCCAATTTTTATTATTTTTATCAATTTCGTGTCGTTGGTTTGGAAACTCTGGTTTTACTACTCCACTCATTGTTCCCTTGCAAAAACTTTTGGCAAGGTGGCCTCCCTTTTCCCTTGCTTTTCTTGATAAAATCTAACCCTTTTGCACCCCTTAAGCAATTTTTAAAATATTTCTCTCTTTAGAGAGGTAAAGAAATAAGTTTTCTATTTGATTGATTTTTTATATACTTCTATCTACTTTCTTTAGTTTCCGTAAGTGACTTTCTTTCCAAGTGGAGTTTTATTCCTTTGGATATTCCAGATTACATACAGACGTTCCTAGTGTATCCTTTTCTAAGATTACGTGAGAGATGTTCTTGTTATTGCCAACCGCATAATCGCGTCGTGCACCTCCGTAGAAACTCTTTGATATTATGAACTGTCACTGGAAAAAAAAGTAATTCACGGGGGTAGCTTATGTTTATATAATTATAATTACAGCCTTTTGATATTTTATGTTTAGCCGAAGTTTTTTTCTCCTTCCCAGAGGTCTCCACCGCAGCCAATCAAGATAAGCATTGCTTAGAATATGTGAATTTCCCCTTTATATGAAAAGCATGATATGTGGAAATTTTCCATCGTTGCCCCCGGTAAATTTCTATATTCTCCTAATTTTCACAGTAGCAGACAGCGCTCACAGGGGAATGCGTTAATTTGAATTTAAACACAGCTATAGCCTTTAGACAACAGTTATGCATGCCGCTTGAAAATGTCGTACAATTTGTTGATTTTATCTGTGACATTTTCATCTTCAGCAAAAAACATCGTTTTTAGAGTTATCCTTAACAACTTCTTTTCAGATATTTTGCTTCCTTATCAGGAGCTCTCGCCATTCTAAATATGATACCATGTTATTGCCTTGATGGGCAATGGACACTAATGGCCTTCATAGAATACTTTCTTCCAAAAATTATCAAAAGTAGTACTCTTAGAGCCTTAATATATCATTCAATTCTATTTACAAGTTTTGTTTTGCTAATAGTAAACATAATTTTTGCATTTTGGAATCTGAGAGGTCAAGGTGTCCTTGCAATGGTTTCGCATGGGAAACCTGATTGATGTCAGGGTCATCGAGTCAAAGGTTAGGTCAATTGATCTTCGATGAAGATTTGAACAGTTTTATTGTACATAAAAACTTGAAATGGTATAAATTTATTATGTACGTTATATACATTCCCATTTTATGTGTTTACCCATCCGATAATATGCTCGTAGGTTCTCTTGAATATGATATGATGATTCTTAGAGACAAAATCTTTGGATGTAAAAAATTGTATATAATGTCAAAATCATTATTTATTGTAAATAAAGTGCAATCAGCTTCCCTTTTTGTATAGATCCTCTTTCAATAACTCATTGCTGTTCTTTTCTCTGTTCTCCTAGCAGAGGTACCTTAAACGCATGCGTTTTACACAACCTTGTTAGTCATTGTTCTCTCTTCCACGTGACTTGGACAGTTTATTTAGTGGAGTTTAGGCCAGACTGTCAAAAATGGCGGTGTAGTAGCGGAGTTACCAGTGATTTTTGGACATAAATAGTCTTTGCATCATTTCAAGATGGAACCAATTTTAGCTGGAACTCTTGCTTTTATGTGGATCATGTTCCTGTGGGAACTTTTCCTTGGATATCGTCAGGTAGCCTAATATTGTGTATATTTTAGGCCTTTCCTGGCTAACCAACTGGCCTAAAAAACCTGGCTGTTTTAGGCCAACCAACCATAACCAACGCCAACGGCTTACTAGCTTAAGTATTGCCCTCCACAATTATGTTGCTTTGAGAAGAGTTCATTTTTAAGTTTCTGGTTTGGTAATTAATTATTCTGTCCTTCCTAGCACTAGCAGGTGCTTAGCTTTTGTGCAAATAATTTTTGATATCTAGGTAGGCCTAGCAATAAACCAATAGCAGACAAGACATAGCAAAGTAATAGACGCCAGGGAGGGTGAACAGTATGAAATTTGTGCACTCAAGAAAGCAATAAGATTTCACTGAAAGCAATGATTAAGAACTGCTTGTCCACCCAAGATGGCAGTGACAAGATGCAACATACTTTTCATGCAGACTGGGAGAAACTTAAAGAAATAGCTTATCGTTTTAACCCTCGGGCTGCAGAGTTTGCAAACTGCATGGGAAATTTGTCAGGCCAAGCTCAAAACTATCCAGTTATTAGCATAGATGAGATGAAATGCTTACAATCCAATGCCCCATTTACTCAGAGTTTTCCCTTTTTCTTTGCAGTACAATGTTTACAAGTCGACAAAAAACATTCCCACAGAGCTTAAAGACCACTTGAAGGAAGAAACATTTGAAAAATCAAGATGCTATGAAGTGGACAAATCCAAGTTTGGCTTTGTTTCAGGAATTTTTTCACAAGTAGAAGCAACTGTAAGTTGAGTTAATGTTATGTCATTAAGGTTTCTAGCATAAATCTTTGTTGTTCTGAAAGGGAAATTATGTCAGTGTGTTGATATGTGCCAAATTTGGACTTTTGTGCCAAATGGTGAGAAATTCAGCATGCCTTTCAGTAAACAATGAAGCTATGGGAGAAAATAACAGGCCATGCTTGAAAATTTTGCTCCTGGTCTGCAAAGTTTCCAGCTAGAGTGTGTGTGCAATTCCATTCCAGCAGTAGTGAAAGCTAATTTTCCTTATGATTCTCTGAATATATTTCAATGAAGGTTGTCAAGAGAATGAAACTTGAAGGAGAAAGATAATCATCATGTTTCTTTTGAATACAGCCAATTTTTGTTTATGACCCTTGTATCAAGATTGCAAGATATAATTATCACCATTTTCGAGTATATAGGCATTGTGAGAGGGATTTTTACGCAGATCCTAGACTTAGATTTGTTGGAATAGCAACACAATTCTTGCCCTCCATTTGCATGATAACGACCTATGATTAATTTTTAGCTCATCCTTTCTCTTGGTGGCATTCCGTTTCTCTGGAAGATGTCAGGGAATATTATAGGAAAGGCTGGTTACAGCACAGATTATGAGGCAAGTCAAATTGAACTATTTTCCCTCATTTTCATCCTATTTTAGGTTTAAGCCTTGTCTTGTATTACCTTATCTGTTATATATAATATAACCTATTTCTTTTTTATATAGATAACACAGTCAGCAATTTTTATGCTCCTTTGTGTTGTTTATAGCACAATTACTAGCCTGCCTTGGAGTCTGTATAATACATTTGTTGTGGAAGAGAGACATGGATTCAACAAACAGGTTTGTCTTTATTTCTCCTTAACTACTCTGTAATACATTAGTTGGGCTGTAAAACAGCAAGTTCACAAACGGCTGTGGACATTAGATCTCTGGCAGTGGCAGCAATGCCTAAGTAGAGCCAAACGAATTGAAGATGTCTTGTTACAGTCCTTAAGAGGCACTGGTGTTAATGAGACTGCAAAATGTTAACTGGGACTAGTCAGGCGTTTTCTCAGTGGAAAATGTTATTTACTAGGCCTAAATAGTATATTATATTATTGTTTATTGTGTTGTGTACTTGTTTGAGTGGAGGACATAAAGATTTTTCACATGTGGTGATTTTGTTTTAAATTCTGCTTCTTTATTTTCCAGACACTTGGTTTTTATTTGAAAGATATGGTGAAAAAGACATTGCTGACAAGTGCAATATCCATACCTGTCACATCAGCTTTAATTTGGATCGTCAAAGCTGGTGGAGATTATTTCTTTATCTATGCCTGGGCATTTACACTGGCTGTGACATTGGTAAGCCTGCTTAAAAAATCAGAAATGATGCAATACAAGAATTGTCAAGCCAATATCTATGTTTGTTATACCAATTTTTGGCCTTATAATAGGAAAGCTTTATCAGACTTGCCTGTGGTTGGATGAGCTGTTGTTTTGAGAAACTATGAGATGGGGTGCCACTGCAGAAGTAGAGCTCTCTCATGAGACAAGATGTTAGGAATCATTAATCAGGGCTAATCATTAATACTTGTAAGAAGTAACTTTTCTTGTCATTTAACCACCCTGCTTCTAGGAATGGCCACCTTGTCAAAAAAATTCTTATATCTCCTATGAGAACAGCAAAGAAAATGTTTACTTGTAAACCATTGTGGGGGATAAATACCCCAAAGGCCTTTATGTGTCCACCAATAGGGCTAGTTCTTTAGGCTTGGTTCATATGCCGAATTTCGAAGATAAATATCCATTTTAAACTTCGATCAATATTTGGTAACTCGAAAACAAAAGCACGTTGTCATTTTGTTGGAAATGATCTGTCCTATGCAATCCATGAACTTGCTTCATGTTAGTCTAAATTAGTGTATATTCACTATTGCTAAAACTAACAATACAATACATAATACAATATTATTTGTTGTGTATTTATTCTTGTGACTAAAGACTCGTTTTTTAGAAGTTCTTTGATTCCCTTGCAGTTCCTAATGACAATCTACCATGATTATATTGCTCCATGGTTTGACCGTTACATAAGGTTGCCTGATGGTGCACTGCGAGCGGCCATAGAGAAGCTTGCAGCATCGATCCAATTCCCTTTAACAAAGATTTTCGTTATCGAAGGATCCAAACGATCGGCTCATAGTAATGCGTATTTCTTTGGGTTCTTCAAAAATAAACGAATTGTCTTGTTTGATACGTTGCTGAAAGAAAGTCCTTTTGAGAAAGAAAGATTGGAAGAGGAAGAAAAGGCAAGACAGGAAAATGAAGGGAACGAGGATGGAAATAAAGAAGATGCTGATGGAGGCCCTGCAGAGAATGAAAGCGAAATTGCTGAAGAACAAGTAAGTGATTTTGTTAATTCACGCTTTTTTCGAAAAAAAGTGTTTTTCCAGAAGCCTTCTTTGAGAGTAAAGTTGTCAACGATCAATAAAGCAACATTTTCCAGTACAATATTGAAATCATGTGTCATCATAATATCCCAACGTTTCCTTCCATATGCCAGTTTTGGTAAACTTGAAAATTTTAGTTTCAAAGTCAGCTATTATGTTTACACTTCTCAATAGCCAATGAACGTGCCGCATGTATGACCACGTGATAAAACCAATGTTGCTTGATTGGTTGATGTCAAATATAGAAAAAGCTCGGTCATGCGAAATTCGCTGCTGTTTTCCCAAATTTAAACGCTCCACTTCATTTTCAGTTGGTAAGAAATAAACAGGCTTATTTACATCAACTATAAATTTAAAGCTTACTAGTAGTAAGATATTCCGTAATTAATACAATACACATAATAACAGTGTTACTGCGATTTCAGCAGGCAAAAAGAGTGAATGAATTAATAAGATATAAATCCAAAAATAGGGCTATGAATATTAAATTGACGAGAGATTAAAGAAAATTTACTACCTTCCATATATATTGCTCATATTTGGCACAAAGATTGTAGAAAGCTTGCAGTGACATGAATTTCTCTCCCTGTAATTGTTTTTGAGGTCCTGGACGGCATAGTTGTGCAGCCCACTAAAAAGGGCCTAGCCATTTGGTCCCAATAGCGATGTTTATTTATTTATTTATCATTTATCGACAGTGTGCCAAATTTCTTTATTTTGACATTAATTTCATTTAAGGACGATAAAGAAAAGAGCCTTGAGAAGGATTCTGATAAAGGTTGTACTGATGAAGAAATCTTAGCTGTTTTAGGACATGAATTAGGCCACTGGAAATTGAATCACACAATCAAGCATCTTATCATAGGACAGGTAAACTATTTCTAAATTATGATGTAAAAGAATTTGTGATTGTTTTATTTGATTTTTGTTGCACCAGATGTTTTACAAATTTCTCCGAATTTTTGCCTAATTTAGTTGATTTGAGTCACAATATTTTTAATGAATTAATCACGTTGATTCATAATTCATGGATTTTAGACAAACATGCGTCATTATAGTTTATTTCTGCTTTCTTTTTCAGATAAATATTTTTTTGGATTTTTTCTTGTTTGGGCTGCTGATGGACAAAGAAATTCTCTACACGAGTTTTGGTTTCACTGATTCTAAACCTGTCTTAATCGGCTTATTAATCATCTTTCAGTTCATATTTTCACCGTATCACGAGGTTGGTTAATTTTCTTACTCATTCTTACACCTGCATATCTCTACTGCTATGGGAATCACCCCTCGAAATTGAACTATTTTAGTTATTTGCAATTTGATTAATTTTTTGCGTCATTGCTATCAAAACTGTGGGCTTCCCTGACAATGTCCCTGGTCTTTTAATTGCCAATGGGTCTTTTACGTCTTGAAACATTAATCCGTTTGTAACGCTTTTTGGTTCGTGCATACGGATATGATTCTTTTTCTTCTTCTTCTTCTTCTTCTTCTTCTTCTTCTTCTTCTTCTTCTTCTTCTTCTTTTTCTTCTTCTTCTTCTTCTTCTTCTTCTTTAGCCATAACTTTCGCCGTTGGCCCAAGCATGCACATTCCTTCTCCATGTAACTCGATCCATCGCCACTCCCTTGCATCCACCATTCTTAGTCCTGTCCAATCTTTCATATCATCTTCCCATTGCCTGACCGGCCTTCCTTCCTCTCACTCTCATCCCTTCCACTTTTTCCTCTATCAACGCACTCGCCACCGTATTTCCTCTTCTCGCTTGATGTCCAAAATACTGCATCTTTCTTCTCCTCATCATCGTTACAATCTCTTCCACTTTCCCTCCCATTTCCTCTTCTATTCTCTCTGTCACGCATGCATTCGTTTTTCGCTCCCTCCATGTTATATACAATAGTCGTCTATATGCTTTCATTTCAAATGTCCTAATTTTGTCTTCGTTCTTCTTGGTTATCGTCCAACTCTCACAAGCGTATAAAAGTGTTGATAGGATGATGGCCCGCATAAGCTTGATTTTGTTGGGCATTCGAATATCTCTTGGTTGCCATATCTTTTGCAATTTTATTAATGCGCTTGTCGCTTGTCCTATTCTTGCGTATATTTCCTTGTTTGATCTCGCATCTGGAGTTATTTGGATATAATTACCACTTCCCTAAAGACGAATGATTACACCCAATTTGCTGGAAAGTTATAATTTGCCCCCCCCCCTCCCCCTCTTCTCCCATCAAAATCCGTATTAACGTGGCCGGAGATGTTTTGGCGACGGGCGAAATTATTGATGAGCATTTGTCTTTCTTTTTAGCTTCTTAGTTTCTGCTTGACCGTGCTGAGCCGTAGGTTCGAATTCCAAGCCGACGCTTTTGCGAAATCATTAGGCTATTCAGCTCAACTGCAGTCTTCACTTATCAAGCTAAACAAGGACAACCTTCAGTTCCCTGTGAATGACACGTGGTATTCTGCGTACCATCATTCCCATCCGCCTTTGCTAGAAAGACTAAAAGCACTCAAGACGAAACAGGACTAGCAACGAACAAGTAACAATAGATAGTCAAGCCCAGGCCTCTAAAGATAAGTCGTGTATGCATATTGTGCTGTCGTTACTGCATCAATTGTTTGTTTTATTATCTTGTTCTATTGGTAAATATAAACAAAAAGGCATAGGTTTGTTGAAAATTTAGGATTCTTGATGACTCGCAGTATTTCATTGTTCCCAAATCTACCCTGAGATTCATTTGACAGCCCTCTATTTCTTCATGGGACAACTATATATAGCTAGGTTCACCCTATAAATATTCAATGGTTAAAGATTTAAAATGCGAATAATATCAACAGTACTTAGCATCGATAGTAGCATTAGCTCTCAAAACAGGGGCTATTCGGCCTTTTCGGGGGGAAATTGCCCCTGAAACGTTAATAATTATGAAAGGAATATCAACCATAAAATTTACTTATTTGGGATTAAATTTAAAAATTAGCCCCTTGCTTCTCTTCTTGTCTCGGCAGCTGCCCCTCGCCGAGTAGGGGGATGTGTCTCAATCTTGGGTGAATCATCGATTTTACCGCCCCCAGTTTGTGACAATTACCCCTTTCTGATTAGCTATATGAAAACGGCAGCTAATACAAGCAATGAATCTCCATTTTTTCTGAATAACTGCAAGATCTCGTCTTTAATCACGCAAGAACCAACATTTACTGTTCTTAAATGTAAAACATTTCTTTGTTAAGCTGGGTAAACAGTTTATGATCTTAGCCTCGTAGCAGCTGCCTGAATCCTTAAATCGAGGCAAATCCAATAACATTTAT
>WUAR02031348.1:0-10114 GCA_015164055.2 Chrysaora achlyos
AAGGGTTCATATTTACCACTCTCCATAAACATTTTCCAGTAGAAGACCAATCATGATCTGACATCCTTGAGAAACATCTATCTTTCTTTCCTCGTTGGCAAGGCCCTATTTTTGAAATTTCAAAATTTTGCTGTTAAAAAAGTAGACAATTTGTTTCTTTTTCTGAAAAACTTTAATGTAATACATTCTTTGACATTGATACAGAACCTCTAAATTCCTTCAAGAGTTCTTCAATACGGGATCTCATCTTTCGTTAGCACAGTACGCAAAAAAACAAACGTCTACAAGAAGAATTTAAAAATAGTAACCAACTATCAATGCAAGAACAAGAACGACAAAGATGGTTGATAGGAAAAAATTAACCGAAAGAAAGAAGCCAAGGAGAATGTTATAACATGTAAATCGATTGCTAAAATACTTGGTAATTGATTGTAAGCAAACAATTATTGTACGTATTAATTGCTTTTGCACTATTAAAGAAAACAATCAAAATGTGTTGAGCTAGGAGATCTTAGATGTAAAAATGTCCTGAGAAACTCGAATTAAGTTTCATATGCTCCTAGCTACATATGACACATAGGCAGCTATTGGCATAGATGCTCAATAGATTTAGATGTACAATGCGTAAACGGGAGCGTTCAATTCTTAGATTGGTTCTTATTCCTTCGTAGTACATCACCAGGACTTGGATAAGGTCGCTGTTGAAACAAGGGTCCATTCGCCGTAGTATCGACCCCAGTCTTTACCTCGCCATCTTCTCTCAAACCAGAGGACCAATTCCCACTGAAAAATAAAACCATCAAATCAAACATTTCAAATGACAAAAAGATCATAGCTACAATCGTGGTCAAAATTAACTGAGACCGAGAACTATTTGTAGCCAAAATCGAATCCATTACTCTACGCGATCAGTTTTTTCACCAGAGCCCCCACTCCCCCAGGTCAATGTTGTGTTTTTTGATAGGACATTGACACAGTCACATTATGAAACTTAAAAATCACTAACAACATTGACTTAGGGGGAAGGGGAGAAGTATGAAAAGACACTGTTGCTATTTTTGCTTCTGGTCTCAGGAAATTTGACCAAGATTATAGGTCCAAGTTTATTTCCCGGAAATAACAAAATCTCTATATTTAACTTTAAAATGCTAGAATTTAACGGACATTTTTCGGCTATGGGTCAAGAACCAATCATGCCAAAGAGTTATCAATTTAAAGCAATAGTACAAACCAGTCGTTATTGTGTTGTTGTTATCCTATTGAAAATCAACAAATTTATCTAGAATAAATATGTAATTATCTAGGATGCCCATTTATACAGATGTACTATACAGTCGACTAAGCCAAATCAAGGGCGGGCATGTCACACTTGGTATGATGGTTCAACCTTTGTCCGAAAACTGGTAGTTCATTAAAAAATTTTGCACCACCCTTGTCCCAAAAACTGGTCGTTTTTGATGACCAATTTCCGCTGTTATTCTTTATTTATTTGATGGACAATTTTAACGTGATTTATCACTGACGATGTTTGTCCTAAAACCAGTAGTGTTGACTTTCGACCAATCGATCAAAAGTTGGAATCCTGGTCTTTTTTGTAAATTCAACGGACAAAGGTGGAACCGCTTGTGAAAACATTTGAGATACTGGTCTTTTTACCGTATATTTGGCGGACAAAGGTAGATCCAGCTTACATGTAAATATATAGATTTTGATTTGATAGGAGGTTAAATAACTAGTGACAAATTGATGAAAAAGTAGACTGATTTTAAAATTTCACCTTTGTCCCAAAAAATGGTTGTTTTAGACAGGCAAGTTGTACTGTGTGAAAAAAGAACCGGCTATTTTTCCCAATCCCTTCGGACAAACATGGGATCTTTTTATTTTACAGTACTTGCCCGCCCCTGGCCAAATCGATTGCAAAAATTAGAATAAATTTGATTAGGGAAGGCCTACTACACAGTTTTGGAGTTTTCAAAATTATCTTAGTCACAAGTGTTTAAAGGACAGGATTCGAAATCCAGTGCAGAAACAGGTATTCGAAAGAGAAATGTCTAATTCCCGATCCAAGAAATCAAAATTGATAAAGTTCAACAACGAAGCAATATTCAAAAAAGAAAATTGAGGTACAAATACCGAGGCACATCTGAATATGCTGCGGGGTCCATGGGGTCTACTTCCTCTATAAGAAAAAAATACAATTTTGAAACATTTCTTGACGTACAATGAATTTTTAAAAGAAAGAGGATTCGGAAATTGATTGCAAATATCTAAATCCCATTCACTACCGATAAGCCTTTGCTCATTACTTTGAAAATTCGATTAGAAAGAAATGAGAACCAGTGAATTATCCGGTCCCTTTTTCTTCTGCAGAAAAGCTAGCATGCTGTTTATTTATCTTTATGTCTGCATTGACATTTAGACTTGGCAAATATAATCCATGGTTGCTGCCAAAATAGCAAAACTCAAAGCTGTTGCCTCGATAAATATCATTTTAAAACATACCTAGGATGAATACGTTTACCCTTAGAATGTCTATATTTGTGTGCTTTCCACTGCCAGAATTGGTTAGCATTTGTGGAACAATCGCAAGTAAGCACTTTCGCAGTACATTACAGCTCCATGATATAAGAATATCCGTATGTTCTGCATTCCAGAGTACGATTGTAAAGATTTAGAGATAAGGTTGAGATAAGGGGTAATTGAGCATACTAAATATCCAGCCAACACAATTTCGCGGAGAAGATATTACCCATTCAGGGATAAAGTAACTCAGGTATACGGTAAGTCAACAATTTCAACCATTAGCTACTACTTTCATACTTGATATATCGGAGACTTTACAAACCTTTTTTTGATTGTTTCTTGAGATAGGGATTTGATCGTTCTTTTTCTCTCTGCGCCTACAAGGGAGAGCGAGAGAGATAGCATTGATCATTAGAAGATTAGAACAACTATACACACTGCTGCCCACAGATGCTAGGGAGAAATTTAAGAAAGGGCAGTGGAAAGAGCCCTAATGTCATTAATGAAAAAATATAAAAATATATATGACACTGAAGAAGGCGAAATGCCGAAACACAAAAGTCAAATGGGATGAGAATCTTGGGCTGTATGACTTGGAAAGTATGGCGGCAATTCTTTTGAGCTGTTTAGCTCAATGGGATTTTCGTCAGCTTTCTGATCATGCAGTTCAGGTTCGAGTCCCATCAATTGCGGTATGCCGCTTGTGGAAAAATCTATCAATTGTGTCTGTCATTAATGAAAAAATATAGTTAATAGCTATAGCTATAGTTAATAGCTAATAGCTATAGTTAATATATAGCTATAGCTGTTGATATATAGTTAATTCAATATTTATTGATCAATGGATTCTTTGAGTTGTTGATTTTTATTCGTTTATTAATTCCATTAATGACTGATTATAAAAGTGATTAGATGATTAATTAACTGATATCTTGATTGACTGATTGATTCAGTCAGTGATCGGTGAATAGATGTTTGATTGACCGACCAACTTGTCAATACTGAAATTTTGTTCAGATATTGAAATATACTTACCCGGGTGCGAACTCAAACTTAGACATGTAGTGGGCTCGACTTAGCTTCATAGAGTAGACACCGACATCTATAACACCCATGAGCCTGAAATTGTAGATGAATTTAAGAACAAGTTTCAAAATACTCAAACCAGTTAAACAGCTGAGAAGAGGTTGAAGTATTTCAATGTTTACATTTCTTGCGTGGTTGACCTCAATACATGATTTTCACATTGGAAGTTCAAAATCAAGTGCTTTGGCTAGTCTGGGTCTCGGAAATGTTCTTTAATTCGGGTGTGTACTATGTTGTGATATACCTAGCCTGTGTGCAGACTTTACTTTGACTTGATATATGTCTTCAGTCTGCATGCAGAATAAATTTAGATAGAAGGAGAAGTCAGTACTGTGAACATGCACATAAATGCAGTTTTTTGCAATCTCTTAGGTTATTGTAGCAGTTTCAAAATTGTTGGCATCAGGCATGAATCGATCTGCCATGAATAGCTCACTGCGTACAATTAAGACGTATGCAGGCGAAGACAAAGGAATGAAGGTAAGCTAGGCCGATGATAGATTTGTCTCCAAAAATTGATCTGTTCTTAATTTTTTGTCATGTAAATTATTTAAAAACGCTTTAAAATTGATTCAGCTATACACCACTTCAACTAATGATCTCGTTTTAGAAATATTTGTGAATAAAAACATTATTTTAAACATCAGATTCAGATTCAAAACCCACAATTTGGACTAGATGCAAATTTTTGTACTCCTAGTCGTCTTCGTTTTTTATTCAATCGTAATGAAAAGTTTGTAAATTTATAAAGAGCTTGACTGTGACTAATGACTGAGGGTGTAAACTCTTCATCTTTATAAAATCAAGAATATATGGTTTAGGAATATTAAAATTTGAATCCACTCCAAAATTATGGTGCTGAATCCGAGTACGGCTCGAAAAAATATTTAATGAAATTTTCAAATATTTTCCAAAGCAAGGTCGTCAGTTGTGGTAAATACAACATACAACCTACAAACTAGAAAGCTAACTTGTATTCTCTATGTTAAAGGCAGTCTGTACCTTATTATATTTCGTTGCAATTAAATATATGCATCATTGACTCTAATACAAGACAATATCTGCACAATAAGCAAAGCAGTACGTTTTTAGAGCATTTTTTGATAAAACCCATGTAGCTTGCTGGGCTGATTTTTAATCTTATTTAGTTTGTTTTTTGACAATTTTGACCTAAGTTTGAAATTTCCCATTTTCAACTCATCAGACACACATCTGTCTATTAATTTTGCACATTTCTTTTTGTTATGTCTGTCAACATTCTTTCATTTAAGAGCACCGAATTCCCAGCTGAGGTTAGAGATTTGATCAAAAAAGTTCATACTGTTTTGCAAGCTACCGAGAAAATGAAGGTTTGTATTACTCTATAATTTATTTATTTGCTTCTTGCATTTAATGTACAGAAACGGTCTATTTCAGGCAAGAAAACCAATGCCACGTTATGATGAATATTTCCACGAATAATATTAATGTATTTAGTTTCGTTATGGATAGAGTTTTTAGTGCTTGAAAGTTGGAAATTTTTATTTTCTTCTCTAAGTTAAATTTATACAGTTATACACATTGACGTTGTTAGATGTCTTTTATCATCTTGGGGGCTTAAGAATGTGCAAATAGCTAATTCTCAACCAAATAACTTATATATTTGGAAGTAGCGTAGAATTCTAAACCAAATAACGCAACAAAAACATAGGGTAAGGTTTTGACCTTACACACACTTTAATCGATTGCTGATAGAAATTGAGGCAGGTCCAACGCAAGGCTCAAGGCCAGTAAGAGTAAATCAATATTCTACCATTATTGCGGATGAAAGACGAGAAAAATAGTGTAGACACGATAAGGATATACATAATGACATCAACGCTGTGACAAAAATATGAAGGGTAATGTCAATAAGTAGAATGGCGATTAATTCGAAGGGAAACTAGTAAATAATTGTTATTCTCGTGCCAAATAGGCTAGTATTATATTTATTTTATTATATCAAGTATTATATTAAGAAAACTGCAAAAAGGCAACTTTTGGTGCTATATAAGATGCAAATAGATATATCAGCCATATCACTTAGATATTTGGAATCAGCGTAAATTCTACAGCAGAAAATGAAACATAGGTTTTGACCTTTTAAACACTCAAAGGGTCTTTTTGTCGTGAATTTTTAGGAACACGAAGGCGATGCAGAGGTTCTTGTTGATTTGGAATACAGTTTGGCCAAATCGTACTCTAGCACACCAGAGCTGAGGCAAACGTGGCTACAAAGCATGGCAGAAATACACGAAAAATATGGCGACTTCTCAGAGGTATGTCTCACTGATAAATGCCTTTTTTTGAATTCTTGATTCTTGCTGCCTAGATGTGACCTATTGTTTTGCGACATAAACTTATTGGTTTTGTTGTGATATTCTTGGCTCATGAGCTAAATGTTTTGCCCTGTAAAGAAGCAGTTGATTAACCTTTTATTACTTTCTTTGTTGTAAAGGGACCATGTTACTCAACCGTAAATCCTCGAATTGCCCCCCTCGAATAAGCCCTCCCCTCGAATTAGCCCCCCCCCTACAGCGAGAAATTGTTAATAAGCCCCCCCTCGAATAAGCCCTCAACCCTGACAAGTTGATTTTAGCCTTTTGAGTCAACATTTGTACTTTATCGAGCTATGACAGAAAACTCATTTTCGGTCGATGATGAGTCACAAAATGTATAATAAATGATGATAATTTTATGAATAATTTTATAAGCCCCCCTCGTTTAAGCCCCCCCCCTCGAATAAGCCCCCTCCAAAATATTCAAAAATAATTAAGCCCCCAGGGGGCTAATTCGAGGTTTTCACGGTACTGGTCTATAATAGTGCCATGCATTTTTCGAGCTGTGAGCTTACAACTGCACGTATTAATTTGCGTTGTATTTCCCATTAGGCTGCAATGTGTTATATCCATGCCGCTGCTCTAGTTGCAGAATATTTAAAGAGAAAAGGTGAGGAAAATATATCACTGATTTTTGAAGCATGAGTGTAAGCGCCCTGATATGGTGTGCTATTTAAAAGACTTTGATTCTTAGCAAAGTCAGTTATTTCTAAAACAGCCGCTTGTTAGTTTATTTATTTTTATACATTGCGACACGAACAACTATTAGTTCTATGCCAGTACACCGTGACAGGGCGAAGGAAATCTACTTCTCAACTATAACAGCTCACTATCAAAGTGCTTTAGAAGGCCCTCTGCAACGTAACATTGGTGCCACGTGGCTCATAACTTTTCTGTCTACAATAAAAAACCATGAATTTCAATTTTCCTAAAAAAAGGCGGATTTCTCACTAAAAGGAAAACAAATCAAATCTGAAGAACTTTAGGATAATTTCCAGATGTTTTTCAAATCTAGGATTTTACGCCAAATTTGGCAAATCTAGTGACAAGAGGCAGCCATCCTAGTTTCTGGTTATCAGAAATTCTAGATCACAAGGCTGCAAGGAAAACTGCGCTCGCAAACCGATGACGTTGAATCGGGCTCTTTAATGGCGTGATATTGTTCTTTTGACCAACGGTTTTTGGTTTCCAGGCCTTTACACAGACGGCTGTGCAGCGTTTCGAGCGATTTCCCCAAATCTTGTTCCTGATGAGTGTGTGATGAAAAACGACGACGAAGGAACCACAGATGAACTAAGATACACAAAGGTGGGTCGCTACCCCTTTTAAACATCAGCCCTACCCATATTTCTAAGTGAAGGTAATATTGATTCTTGATCAGTACTATGGGGTAGTCATTATTTACGTGAAATTTGGGCCTCGTGGTATCGTCCTTGTACTGAAGTAATACTTATGTAGTGTCTTAGTTTGATGTTTGGCAGGAATGTTAACAGGCATGCATAGAACTTCTGGTGCAGGTGTCTTCAGCGGCAGCAACTGTCTGCACTGGAAAATGGATGGCGTTTCATCTTTGGAGGCCAGTTCCTTCTGAGGAAGAAAATAAAGATTAATTTTAGTTTTAATGCATTTTTGGACGATGATATCATGAGAATATATCACTTCTCTTGAGACCTAAAGATATAACTAACTATTTTTAAGTCTCCAAGTTTTGAAAGATTAAATAAAATAGACAAACAAATAATTTACCAAAGAACTGAAAATATCAGGAATATCAGGGACAGAGCATGCAACAAATCAAGAAGTTTTGATGAAATTAGTAGCTTGTATGGAGGCTGTTGCCAAAAATCTCTTGGACGCATAATCAGGAAGGAAGTTCCTGAACTAAGGGGTCAGTCATTTATAAGTTGAGGAGCTGGGCAGGTTAGATTTTCTGAGCTGTTGAGAAATTATATGCAGAAAGACCATAACTACAGTTATGAACAAAGTTTTGTTCAGAATCAGTTCTCGTGATTGTAGAGCCGTGTTTGGCGAATATATCTGTTTCACCTACAGATTTTTTCATTTCCTTTTCTAAATAACATTTTGTAGTTATTTATGGTGATGATTATGCACGACATAAATAATATTCTGATCCAACTGCCATTTATATGTTAATATGGTTGCTTGATCAACATTTCTAGTTACGTGGATCTATAATTTTGTTCATTCTTGCTTTAGGAGCATTTAATAAATTTACTGGAAAATGGAATCGAAAGGCTAAAACGAGCAGAGAGATACGAAGTGATGGGAACTGTCTACAAAATTGCCATTCCACTTTATGAAGAAGACAGAGCTTTCCCCGTAAGTAAAGCTTATTCATTCTCCTCTTATTCGCTCGCAACCTGTGCTGATCATGGTCTAAGCAATGTGTTAATGAAGTTGGGCAGTTTTATTGTGAATTTTTGAGGATTGATAGATAATTAGTTGGTCTAATTAGCTCTCTGAAGATATTTACCTTTACTCTTTTCATTTAGTACCTTGCTGTGATAGAGTAGCTTTTGTGGTCCAGAGAGCTATGCTTGAGGTACTTTAACCTTCAGGTGCAACAAAGGCATACGGGTCAAAGGGCAAGGGGTCATAGGGTCAAAGGGTAGAAGTCTGGTTAGAGGCCATTAAGGTCTAGATACCATTTGATATGAAAAAATATATATATATTTATAGGATTTTCTGTTGTTGACTTATCTGTGATACAGGAGATCTCCTGAAGAGTGATATTATCACGAAACTGGCTTGTAGAGATAAAAAAGTCGTTTGATCTTGATTTATCTCCACTCTTAATCATCAATATATATATAAACGTGTTATGCACAACAGCACGGATCAAATACTTTAAATAAAATATTTATAATCATTAACGTTTTTTATTATAGTTTTTTATTTCTATGCTTAGCGTCTTGCACTGGCCTATCAAGCATTGCACACTGCTTATGATAACGTGGTTGGAGTAATGGCATCTGGAAAGAGATTGCTCGGTCGATTCTACAGAATTGCGTTCTTTGGCAGGGTAATATTCGTTGAATTTCTTGAATAAATACAGTAGAAACCCGCTTATAGGAACAGTTATCTATCAATAATTTAGCCATTGGTGTCATTTTAGAAAATCACATCTTTTTATCTGTTTAAGAAATTTTTAACATACTTTTTGGTGGCCGTTGGAATATTTTCTTTAACCATAATTAAAAAAAAACAATAGGGTTAGGGAACTAGAATTAACGTGTTTATATTTTTTCATCATCATCATCATTATGTATGTCTTTTTTAGAATTAAAAATAGACTAACTATTTACTAATTTTTTTCCCTAATAAGGCGTTCAAAGATGACGACGGAAAAGAATTTATCTACAAAGAACCAAAACTGACGTCACTTCCGGAGATTAGTGAACGGTTGCAAAGTAAATATCAGAACAAATACGGAAATGTGAAAATTATTCAAGACTCATCAAAGGTAAGATTTATGACTTATGATGTTAAAGTGGACCTATCACTTTTTGAGCTTTGATAGTAAGTAAGGATGGCGCTAACAAAACTTCAATATCTTGTGTCGTTTTTGAGTTATGGCCGTGTGAAGGAAATTATTGATGACGTCATAGCAGGGACCTCTGTCTTCAGTCCGACGAAGCAGTTTTTACAAACCAAGCAATTTTTACCGAAATATTTTATTTCTAATATTCTAGGTCAAACAAGAGGAATTAAACCCTGCAGTTAATTACATTCAGGTAATTTCCAGTTGATTTGATTTCCTGAAATCTTACTTTCACATAACTCATGTTTGCTCAGACGGTTAAAGCTTAGCTTATCGTAAATTGTAAGTATCAAATGCAGCATGCTAACAACTTTGGCCTTAGCACAATTGATAATAGGATATGCTCTTGATACCTTGACACACAGAGGTAGCAAGTTATGGCATTTTATTTCAGGGAAAACCAGAAACTGCACAACTGTGCAAAGCTTACAGCAGGATTTCACAATTACCGGGAGGGAAATTTATGCAACTGCAAGCTTTGCACAAACTTGAGCCAAATATCGGTTCTATATTCTCTGCACTTAGGAATTCAACAGTGTTAGATAGCTCGGTTTGTTTCTTAGTTCCTAGGTTCGAGTGCCCGCTA
>WUAR02031570.1:0-10103 GCA_015164055.2 Chrysaora achlyos
CAACTGTGCAGTTTCATCAGCCACAACGTTTTTCGGTAAGATTACAAGAAAGAATCAGTGAAAAACCTGCTAAAAAAAAAACCTAATGAAGAATTAATCTTCATGCCTTAATTTGAAAGCAGGATCAAGTTTGTAATTCTTCTAAATCTGAGGAGAAAATTTCTAGAGAGGGGCAATCAATTAATACCCTCATTCTCTCTTAATGTTTGTGAGCTATTGAAAATCGTTCCCTAACACCAAACTGGGTGTTTCCAAATGCTAAATAGGGCCTGGTCTTAATAATGTTATGGAAACCCTGCCCCCTAACCCCCATTTCTATGTTTGTCACCCCCTTGCCCTATTTAGTAGTTGGTACTGCCAGCGATGCCTTAAAGTTGGTGGCAAAACCAAAATTATTTGTTTCCTGTGCAGGATCCTCTCTGGAAAATGATGGAACTATTAGAGAAGTATTTTGGTAGCCATGTTGGAGCAAATGTTTACATTACACCAGCTGGCTCACAAGGACTGGCTCCACACAATGATGACATTGAGGTAAGCTTTCCATTGGTATGTAGCAAGTAAACCCATCTGAAACTTTGAATCAGTTTTAATTTTTGTTACAAAATTCAGCAGTTAACTGAATAAAGAGCTCAGCCTCAATTTCTTTAATCGAACCTTCAAGAAGTTTTGATGTAGTAAGCTTAGTAAGGAAAGATTGCATTTAAGAAATTCAAATATCAATCTTTTTTAAGTAGTGACAGTGTGAAGAAAGTGAGAGGTGAGAGATTTACTAGTAAAGAAGAATGGATTATGATTATCCTACTGATATAGCAGGAATCAGTCAAAAACCAAATGTTGATTCAAAATAAAGGCCAAGGATATGGCTTGTCCCAAGACTAGAAAGTTCAAGATGTTCATAAATGGTCAAAGGGCATCCATCGACCAAATTTGAAGCTTATCTGACTCTTGGTTCTGAGGATAGTATACAATTATTACTTACATTATGGTCTGTGACTTAAGCCCCTCCCTTAGACAGCATAGAACATAATCCTTCTTTATTTCTAAAGCTCTTTTCATGCATGCAAACTTGGTGAAAAGGGAAACAAATAGAGGGATGTCCACTTTGACATCAACCCCCATCAAGATCAGATGTTTTCTGTCTTTTTGCAGGCATTTGTAATGCAGCTGGAGGGAAAGAAGAAATGGAAGTTGTATAAACCATTGCAAGAACTTTCAAGAGAGTATAGTCCTGATTTAACACCTGCTGAGATTGGTGAAGTAACTCATGAAATAGAACTGGAGGTATCTTAATTTGCTTGTTCAAGTTGTAGTCTAATTTAAATTTTGTAATTTACTTGTGTTACGTTTTTCCTGGACAGCAGATCTAATGATTTGTTGTTTGCCTACAGCCAGGCGATTTGCTTTATTTCCCGAGAGGAATCGTCCATCAGGCACAGACCACGTCAGATGACATCTCAACTCATATAACCATCTCAACATATCAAGCAAAGTAAGAATTATTTCTGATTGATCGGACTCAGCACCCCAGATTTGTACTAGATGCAAATTTTGATACTCCTAGTCTTCTTGGTTCTTATTCTATAGTGATGAAAAGTCTGCTAATTTATTTAGGGACTTGACTGCGGCTAATGACTAGTCAGATGCCATATAAATTTTCAATCTGTTTGTCTTATTAAAATGAAGAATACTTGTTAAGGAATATGAAAATTGGTATCAACACAAGTTTTTATGTTATATCTGAATCTAAGGTCAAAAATAGCATTTGGCAAAATTTCCAAATGGTTTGTTTTTTAAATTTTCAAACAATCCCATAGGCTTGTAATCAGCCGCAACTGCAAAAAATATTTAAGCGGCCTATGGGACCTATTTGTGATAAGGAATTGAACAGGTTGGGAAAGGCTCAGTGCATACTTCAAGTTTATGACACTTTGCAAGACCAAACTAAAATAAGCACTGAACGTTCTGTTTTAACACCTTTGCAAAGCTATGCAAAATATAATTTAGTTAAATAAAAGAGCATAATTTGAAATGATCATTAATGGTGCTAATTGTTGCTTTTCACCCCTCAGCACTTGGGGAGACTTCCTCCTAAATGGCATCTCAAGTGCTATAGAAAATGCCCTTTCAAAAGATGTGGAATTCAGAAAGGGACTCCCGCTAAACTATCTGTCGCTGCTGGGTACTGGAAAGGTAACTACGATTTAGCTTGAATTTGTAATTGTCACTTTGGTAAAGTGCGAGGGCCGGAAACGTCGGTATGCTTTCTTATCGTGCATTTTGCGTTGATATTCAACATCATCCTGTTCTACTATCCACTGAGCTGCATTGCATGACCTGTCTCTCAATGCCTGTAGTCTGATTCCGTTTGAAGAAGCGCTTTAGATGGAGTTTACTCTTTATGATGGTATTTTCTTGTACCAAGCTGCATTCAATAATTGAACGGAACGAAATCTCTATGAAGATCCGCTCTCAGAGCCGCCCGCCTTTGCAAGACGCTATAAGGAAGAAATTCACTTTTTTTAACGATCCGGAGCTATCGTGTTATGACTTACATAGTCACCGAGCATGGCCGAGTGGTGAGCAAGTCGGACTGGTAATCTCTATGTTGTGGGTTCGATTCCCATCCAGGTCAAACTCGCCATGAAAGAGTGAGGAGAGTCGCCAGCTCTCTGTAATTCAGGCAAAATGAATTTAGAGGCGTGGTCACATCGAGAGGAAGGAATGGGGGTCGCACTGCTTAGATTAGCCTTGTGCTACTCAGTTGCTCCTCCTGTGCTCAGCCAAGAAACCCATACCTTACGAAGATAACAAGCGTATGTGCCTATCAATCAATCAGTCATACATTTAAAAATGAAGCGCCATGCCCAGTGAAGCGGTCTGTTTCAGAATTCACCTGGTCACTCTTCAATGAACCAAACTCTCTTTCATTCATTTATTTAATTTAAGGTTTAGCTATACCTCGGATCTCTGTATTCAAAAGAAGTCCGCCTTCTCCAATAAGCTTGCCCTTTCAGTAATAACTTGGGTTTTAACTGCTTGGACCAAAAACAACGGAGGTCTTAAACTTGGATGCAATAGGTTTGCGCTGTGCAGGAAAAGTCGTTCCTATGTTTAACTCACGGCTTCGGGGTCTCCTTTTCTCGGCCTCAGGCTGGTAGATGCTTTAAATAGTCCAATCGGGGGTGTCAAATTGTTGCACAGTTAGCTTGTTATTTTATAGATAGATTCGAAGCTCCAGCTTGACGAGCACATGTTTTACATATTATCTATTGAGCTGAGGGCAGCTACAAAACTCGATCCCTTGTCCCGGAGGGGGGGAGGTAGCTTTAATAAGCAGACGACAGGGAGTGCCATTTTTACGTACGAAGACATACATTTATATACCATGCAAAATGCATACCCTAAAATTTAATGTTTAAATTTATGTAAAATTTATGTTTGATTTCTCTGGACTATTTGTATATAATGCCTAAAATCAAATGCAAGTTATCCTGAATAGTTATTTTTGAAAGTGATACCCCAAAATTTATTTTCTACCTAAAAAATGCACCCCCAAAGATTGCACAATCCGTACCAATATATATGGAAGTTACCCACCGGGGAATCATGGTATTTTTTATCCTTTTTCTCCCTTTCTTATTAGTTTATCGACGAGTACGTCGCATCGTCCGATGAAGCTGACGAAGAGAAAACCGAGAACGGAAATGCGAACGGCGAAGAAACGAAATCATCTAAGTCTCCTGCCAAAGCAACCAACAGCACCGTTGATGAATTCAAAACTCGAATCAAAGATCTCTTGTGTCGCGTGGTGGATCATTTCGATCCGAACACTGTTGTTGATTCAAGAAGCGAGGATTTCATTGCGAACCGACTGCCTCCATCTGAAAAGATGCCAGATAAAGGTGAGTCTCGTTCCCGACAGATGTCTTGTAGCCGTTTTTTGTTGTTCCTTTAAAGTGCACATCCACGAAAATTTTAGTTTTTACGAATGATAGACCAACTGGATATGATATGATCATCGAAAACAAAAATTAAATCGAATGCGTAGTTTTGGAGTTATGGTCGTGTGAAGAGAATTATTGCTGACGTCATAGCAGGGACCTTTCTTAAGGCACATACCATGGTATGAGTAATAATTGTACCATATCTCCAGGATCGAGCGCCGGATTAGCTTCTCATGTGGTTCATGGGTACCTTCTGAACATTGATGTACTATTTCAATTTTTAAGTTTCCAAGCTAGAGCCAGGCTTTTTCACTTGCCCTTATTTTGCATTATTTTTTGCGTGTGCCTTACGAAAGGTCCCTGCTATGACGTCAAACCTGTATAAAGATAAAGATTCATATTATTATTATTATTATTATTAATATTCAGAGATAGTCAGTATCTTATCTTGAGTATCTTATAGCTACAGTTAGAAGCCCAGATAGTAATTGTATCTTGTAATAAAATAATTTTTTATGCAAGAAACTAAGTAAAGGTCTTATAGTCAAAAGATAATCCGAATACAATTCTTGATTATTTTTTGTTTTATTTCTTACATCTCATTACTAAATTACTTGTATTAAGCGCACTGGCATTTTAAATAAAGTTTTTAATTGATCTTCTTAACCTAACTTCGCCAAGATTCAGTATCGCCTAGATTCAGCAGCTTTCTAAACCTGTTCACTATTTTGCTTAATTTTCCACTACACGTCAGAGAATCTGTTAACTTAGTCTTGAAAAAGTGTCTTAAATACTTTTTAATACTGACTAGTATCTTGTAATAAAATAATTTTTTATGCAAGAAACTCTATCTTGTAATAAGATACTTCTAAAAAATGGTCTTATTGTTAGAATATAATCCGAATATGATTCTTGATTTTGTTTTTGTTTTATTTCTTATATCTCGTTACTAAATTACTTGTATTAAGCGCACTGAAATTTTAAATAAAATTTTTAATTGATTCTCTTAACCAAGCTTCGCCTAGATTCAGTGAGCTATCTAAACCTGTTCAATATTTTGCTTAATTTTCCACTACACATCAGAGTATCTGTTGACTTTATCTTTATCGGCGCCTAGCCCGAAAGCTCATTTGAGTTCTTTCTAGGCGTCTTAAAATACACCCTAGTTATATAATCGGTAGAAAGTTGTCTTAAAAGTTTTATATTTTAATTTTTGTATGTATTTAGCTGCCGTAGATATGTTCCGTGTAAAATCAGAAGCTTGAATTTTGGAGAAAATGACATGAAAAAGTATCTTATCCTATCATTATCAGATGTGGGAGATCAGCCTACAGAGAAGAGCAGCATCAAATTGCTGTATCCTGAACATCTCAGGTTGGTTGTATACGAAGAAGATGACGATGACGAATTCGATGCTGATGCGGAGGACGAAAGCGATGACGAAGACCTAATTGAAGATGATGAGGATGTGGAGGAGGATGACGCAGACGAAGAAGAAAAGGAGGTATTGAGTTTCATAGGGAAATGATGAATTAGTGGAAATGCGATCGGCGCAAAAAACAATTATACCTCAACTTAACTGATTTGTATTCGACTTGACTAAGCTTGATATACAATAGATTTCCTCAACTACACTGAACAAAACAAAACTTAACTTTCTACTACTCTAGACTTATCCAGACGTAACTAAACTAAACTAAGCTGGATTTAACTAAACTAAACTAAATGTAACCTAGATAGACTTCACTAAACTGAACTAACCTAACCTTAACTAATTTAAACTAAGCCCAACGTAACTTAGATAGACTAAACTATAACCAACTATAAGCCAGACTAGACTGTAGACTAGATTCAAGACTCAACTACCAAAGAAGAACCAAATGTCTTGAATACAAATGTTATAGATACAAATTGATTCACTGATTAGTATAGATTGTCTGTGTCCATGTTGCATTAATCTTTTTTGCGATTATAAGGGATAAATTGCTTTTAACTAGACTTAAAAATTGCTTAACTTGACTAGACTAGACTTTAACTTTAACTATTCTAAGCAAAAGCTTAGTTGATCCTAAACAAGACCATAAACTAGATTCTAAACTTAAGAAAATTTAGCTAAACCTGTCTATAGTAGACTATTAGGTAAATGAAACTTGACTAGACTCGACTATACGCAAGAACTGGACTTTTGACGAGACTTCGTTACTTCAACATAAATATTGACTAGACTTAAACTTTACAAAACTTAGCTAGCCTTGTTAGACTAAACCATAACAAAATTAAGCTAGACTAAACTTGACTCTACACTAAGACTAGACTAGACTCTAGACTTAACTAAACTCGGCTGGACTTGATAAGAATTGAGTGTACACTAGGGCTAGACTTGACTATACACAAGGATTAGACTTGACTATACACAAGGACTAGTATTGACTATACTCTAGGACTAGTCTAGACTTAAAACTATTCTAAACAAAGCTGAACTAAACTCCCGTTGCCTATCATTTGTTTTTATCTGTTACTCCAACGAACTTACAACTTTTAAACGAAAACTGGCATTTGTTTATATTCTAAGGAAAAACCCAAGTCAAAAGCTAAAGGAAAGCACGGAAAGACAAGTAAATCGAAGGATATCACCGAAAAGGAAACATCTGAAGATGCTGAAGATGAAGAAATGGAGGAAGATGACGGAGAAGAAAATATCTTGAAAGGCCCGCATGTTCGATTGTTGTTTTCTGTTCATAATCCAAGAGAGACTCACATGATCGGCTGCATACCTGAGGTAAGCTGTGGGCCTTATTTCTCCATATGGTGCAATCATAGCATGGTCTGTGCCTTTAGACATGGTCTGTGCCTTTAGACAGGTCCCTGTTTTGATGTCATCAATAATTTCATTAACACGGTCATAACTCAAAAACGACGAAAGATTGAAGTTTGAAACGTCATCCTTACTTGATATCAAAGCTCTTCCCATAATGCGAATTCCTAAAAAGTGATAGGTCCGTTTTAAATTGTGTTACTCTAGTCTTTGAAACGAGCACATCATGTGACTTTGAACAGCTTCCCTCGATGACGTCATCAGTTTCTTCCTTCACACGACCATAATTCAAAGACAAAATTGTGGAATCTTTTAAGAACTATCTTCCCTAACAAAGTTTTTTCGATGCATGCAAACTCGCATGAATATTTAGGATCATTTTAACAATATGACCAGCTTCCCCCGATGACGTCATCAGTTTCTTCCTTCACACGACCATGATTCAAAGAAAAAATTGTGGAATCTTTTAAGAACTATCTTTCCTACCAAAGGTTTTTCCATGCATGCAAACTCGCATGAATGTTTAGGATCATTTTAACAATATCTGTCTTTGATTTTCCAGCCGAATGCAGTCAAGCTACCTCTTCACTTTGGCAAAGCCATCAGCCACTTGCTGAAGAATTCTTCCGAATTTATTCCTCTGAAAGATCTGCCGTTGGCTGAAGAAAGTGACAAACTTGAACTAGCGATAACGCTGTGGACAGAAAAGCTTGTCAATGTTCAATAAATTGATGCTTTTCCGGAAATTCTAGAAATTGCTATTGCAGCTAAACAGAGATGGTTTTAAAAAGAACTAAAGCCATCTGCAAGAACATATTATTGAAATTTTTGAAATTCTATTTAAAATGGGATTGCAAATTTAATGGTCTTGTTGAACTATTGCCTTGATTTAAAGAAGATAAAACTCTGCAAACAACTAGATAAATAGCTAAAATATTTTCTGTTTATTCTAGAGAGTTTTCTGATATTGAGGGAACCAAACATTGAATCCAACGATATTATATATTGATTAAACATTTTTATAGCTGTCCGGTTTTTGAGTTCGCGGTTTTGACCATCCCTGGCTAGCAGTGAAATTATAGACTATGGTGAAATTAAACAACCCTTAATACCGAGCATTCGATAAAGTGTCAGGCCCGAAACGTTGCATTGAAACTGCGTTCCTTCGTTAATCTTCTGGTATATCAGTTGTACCACAAATTGCAGTGTGTGTTTTTCTCATATGCAGGACTGAAATACATTATAAGTTGTTGATGTGGAAGAAAATCTGCAAAATAGCAAATTAGTTATTCAATAATGTCCATTAATCTAAAGAGCTGTATTTCAAATGAATTTTCATCTTTGTTAACTGTTGAATTTCGTTGCTTTTGTTGATCAATATTAGAATTACCATGTTCACGTTAAATAGTTATGTTCATTATTTTGTTATTTAAGAATTGAGATATTTGCTGATACGAAAATGAAATAAAAATAAGAGAGAAATGGTAAAAAATTTCAAGTCTGAGTGTTTTTTTGAGTTATTTTCTGCAATTTTGCTAAATCAGATTCTGAATTGTGGTATATAATATGGATACAGGCATATAGGCATACAGCCGGTCTTTGGTGTTAGAAATAGGGGCTGTCGGATAATTTCTGGTTGTCTTTTATTTGATTTGCAAAATTCAAATTTTTTCAATAGGGACTGCAGCCATCATGGACAAATTTTGCAAATGACCGAGCTGTAAACTTGGTTTACATTTTGATACCAGTCTGTCATACTACATGGGTTTTACCACGTGATCATAAAAGCTGCACGTTCATTGGCTGTTCAGAAATTTAAGCAAAGGAGTTAGTGAATAAGATACAAAATTTGCCTATGCTACTTTGAGAGTAAATTTTCTAGACAAGTATTGTAAAATTTGACTTAATTAGTAAATTAACATTAACCTGATGTTAAATTTGTCGTTGTCAGTATGACATTGTTCTTGCTGTACCTCAAGTGTCAGCCTTGGGGCCTCCGCTATTTAAATTCGACTATTTGGGGTCTGGGTTCTAAGGTACTGCATAAAAATGGCGGAGGGTGAAAAGAAATTTGAAGCACCAAAAGAAACGAAACATACGAAAATATCGTTCAATAAAGATCGGGAATTGCCTGGAGGTATTTCAATAAACATGCTAGAAATGGTTTTCACTGCAAAAGGCAACAGACAAATTTAAACTGTTTTGTTCATTGTCTACTTTCTTGGTGCAGAGCGCATACCAAGCCAAGATATAGATAGGCCACTTTAAATTGCTTTTCAGTTAAGATACCGACGAGAATCTATTCACACGACGTAGTTATATCTCAAGTTGATTATGTTTCTAGCTTATAGCCTTTATCATTTTGAAGAAATATAGTTCCTTCTTTCTTCCACATTAATATTACCCTGGAGGAATAACTTAGGCCTAAACCAAAGCTGCAATCAATTCTTCTCAAATATCTCAGATAAAGCAAGATTTAAAGACATTTGATTTGATCTGATTTGATTTACCTTTTTACAACACATGGTTGCTATCTTTCTAAGGTCCTGATGGGCTTGGGTCTTTATGGTTATGTATAGGCCTTGATATTGTTTTCATTGTGAAGGTACTTAAAACAGTTCTTAAAACTTCCTTAAAATGTACCTATTTCCTTAGGTCTATCCATGTCAAACTTGGGTAGATAACTCTTCATGAGGTGCACGATTGACACTGTTTTTCTTTTCCTTGTTATTACTTTGACTGGCAGAGTAGAAATTTCAAACACATGTAGGAAAAATTGCAACTTTTGTTTGCTCTTGCTAGCCTCGAGAAACATTTTTAAAATGAAGGAAACAAATCTTATATCTTTATGCAATTTCTGTGCTATCATTTTAACTTCTACAGTTGCTTTTCAGTTTCACCACTGGTTAAGCACTCTGATTTTAATCCTCTCTAGTTACTATTGATGTTTAGGAGCAAATAGAAAGATCACAGGAATCAAATTAAATGTTGGACTAAAAAGAAAACAAGATGATCAAGCGATCGCAGATGATCAAACTAAGAGAAAAACAAGTAAGGAGGATGACAACAAGGTTACCAAATCTGTTACTAAAGCCCCTGTGGCTGCTGGAATATCAATGTCACTCCCAGCTAAGGTAAACAAAAAATAAACACACAGTTAAATGAACAATGTTCAACTTTTAAAGTCTATATCTACACCTCAGGGGGGTTGCACTTGGCTCATAGAAATAAGGGGGGCCAGTCTGAGAATTTTACAGGCCACCCAAAAGTATCAGCTCATTTTAACTTTGACCCAAAAATATGAGCTCTACTTATTTGTTGTACCAAAAAATATCACCAATTGT